>JAULKM010116538.1:0-21827 GCA_032355605.1 Rubia tinctorum | reverse complement strand
TCATAAATAGGATGTGCCACTATAAAAGAAACATTCTAAATTAGAATGTGTGTCATTGTTAAAGAAACGGAAGGATTACCTTTAATCAAATGCCGCGGTGGCATTTTTCTCTTTAAAATAATATAAATGGAGAAATTAAAATAATATGACGGAGAGAGTCTCCGTTATAACACCTAATGATTAGATTAATTATATTAAATTTTATCTATATAATTTTTAATATTAGATTATGAGTGTTTCTTGAAATACAGTATATCTATAAGTTATGGAAAAATCAATGTTAAAACTGTAAATTAAAAGAAATTAAGATAAAATTTCTGGACTACACTAGTCGGGTCATAAACTTATAACTACTACACGTTAAATAATAAAATATTAATATTACAACTAAAACTTTTTTACCTTTCTATTATTATAATTAAACTCATTTCCAAGACTTTACCTTAGACTATATTTTTTATTTTTAAAATATATTTTAAAATAACTTATAATAAATGAAAATAATGACCTCAATATTTGTATTAATTATAAAATAATGGCATCTAACTAAACGTTATAAAACAAAATTTTGTGATAAGAATGAGGATTTTAATCCACAATTCTATTTTTGACCGAAAGTGTAGAATGCAATTTATTTAAATTCTTCTTAACTTTCTCTTTAGTAAAATACAAAATCTATATCTTTCTCTTACTGTAGCTCTACTTCCTCCGTCTCACTTCTATTTAGACCACAATTATTTTGTTCTATTCCAAAAATATGTTGATGGTAATATAATATTGTTATTAGTATATTTATTTAAATATACAGATAAATTTTAATAGAGAATAGTGTTAAAAAAGCAAGAGTGCAAATAAAATTAGAATAGAGGGAGTATCAAATAACGTACTTCCACACTTTCCATATTTAAAACTTTATCAAAAAAGGGTTTGATTGTTTATATTTTTTTATTGAGAATAATTAAAATTAATAAAAAGTTAGCACAAAAATTTATTCTGGACTACCTAACTGCTACTGGATAATTTCATTTTATAATTAATGTAACTAATGAGATAATATGATGTTTGATCCTATTTAAGGCAACACGTTTCCTATAATTTTAAAAGTCTTTTAAAATATATTTTGAATTATAAAAATTTATTGAAGTATATTAGACCAAAGTTTTTCATAATTGATCTAATCAGTAGATTATTTCACAAGTGACTTTCTTAAAAGTTAATGTTTTAAATTAATATTTATATTGTAACCAATCTAACAGCAAGGTGATCATATTTTCACTTACTTGCTCTCAAAGTTAAACGTTATTAACTAAATATATGGTCAAATCAAGTTTAATTGGATAGAATCAATATATATTATTTATAAATCACACAAAATGTAAATAGCCGAAAGGCTATGGACTTGTCCCATAAAAAGCTTAAAAGAGTTCAGTTTTAAAATGCTTTTACTTTCAAATAATTTATTTTATAATTTTTCATGTGGTTGCCATTGACCTTTTCACGATTCCCTAAGGTACAAAATAAATGACGTGTCGGCCAAATCTATATACGTACTCCATTCCATTTGTTCTTTCGACTTCCGACCAATGTTTGTTTGAGATATATTTATTAAAACTACATCTATATATTTAAATAGATATGTGAGCAATTATACTATCGTATGAGATATAATTATATTTGTCGTAAAGTGTAGTTTTTAAATATTAAGTTTTATGTGTTGTTATTGTTCGTAATTCAATATTTACAATCAAACTTGTTTATTAGACATCGTAAAAAAAATTCCGTGCATGTTAAACCTAGTACCACGCCTTTCCCTAAACCTGGGAAGCAACTTATACATCCTAGTCATAGGATTGCAAACATAGAAAACACCCTTATCTGGGATACTAGAATAACACAACAACCCGCAACATGATGCCCTAATCATAACCCTATCTCTAAAAAAATCCAAAGAAAATTCACAAACCCCTTAGATTATGAACACAGATCAAACTCGATTGGGAGAAGGATGCATTTACATAATCAATGAGTACCATGAGGTTCTTACAAGAGACTTCGTGCCGACGTGCCTCCGCTGCCGTGCCGTCGCCATAAACTCAGGAGCTGATGTATACATATTAAGAAAAAAATGGCGGCCAAAACCATATCCCCCCTAAAACCCTAGTTCCTCCACCACCTCTCCCTGTTGCTTCCTACCCCGGTGCTAAACCCTAATTCTGTAACCACCTCCCTCCTACTCCCCTTACTCCCCGCCACCAGATAATACCTGCTCCCAGAAACCCAGCCCAACCATTCGATTGTTCAATCGTACTCCCACCCCCGCCCGTTCCGCCCTTTCCAGCTAGCCCTCCCCCCACCACCGGAGAACGTGAACAATCGTACGACGTTTGAGCGACTAGAACTAGTAGGACGGTGGTGGAGGCAGGTCAGGGAAAGGGAAAGGGAAGAGATTCGATTGTTTGGAGGATTGCTTATTGTTGTCGATTATAGCGACATAGAACATGGATTGGGGAAGACGAGTAGCGGTGGTTAGGCTGAGTGAAGAAGAAGGGAGGGAGGGCTGAGTGAAGAAGAGGTGAGACTGAGTGAATAAGAAAGGAGGGAGGGCTATTAATATCTTTTCATGTTATTTTATTTTTTTGATTTTTTAACTCGAGAGTATTATGGCTATTTCACTAATTTCTGGCCAAATTGGCTGTTGACAATTTGGTCAACGATTTCCAGGGTTATTTTTGCACTTTCAGATTTTACAAGGTCATTTATGCACTTTCACACAAAATATAAAATATAGGGTTATAAACGCACCTCACTCTTTATTGTATTTTATTAGGAGTATACTCCACGTAGTTGCACAATATATTCTATTTATCGTAATTACAGGAAAAAAATTATGTGGGGGAATTGAGTATGTGGGGGTGAGGGGGCAATATGCTTTTGACATGTGGCAGGTGGATGAATAAAAAAAATGAAAAATGCATATAATTTAATTAAAAAATGAAAATACATATAATTTGATTATGAATTTACTCACTTGCCACAAGTCAGAACCTTACCGGCCCCTCACCCCCACATACTCAATTCTCCCACATAAAAATTTCTCTACCATAAGTATACATCAAGGAGATATTATCTCTATAGTATACATGATGAGGTCATAAGGGTGATGTTGTCTTCATAGACAAGGAGGTGAGTTTGATCTATTCCCTTCGTGTACACAAAGAGAGACGGATCATATTTCTACCCTTTGAACCCAAGTCGTTGAACATGAGAAGCAATCTTTGAAACCATGCATGAGGTGCATGCTTCAAGCAATGAAAACTTTATTAAAACTAAAAACATGATCAGGGAACTGATCACTTACAAACTCCAATAACCGTTGACAATACACATCCTCATTAATATGACCATGTAAGAAGGCATTTTTACATCAAATTGATATATCACTTAGCTGTTTGAGAGAGATACGATTTTACTAATAGTGTCGGGTTTGACTACTAGTGAGGAGGTTTCATCATTTGTACCGTGCATGTTGACCATCAACACCAAACTTGTGACGAATAAATAATTCTCCAAAATAACATTAGCAGAACAAGGTATTGGAATGAGGTCCCAAGTCCCATTTAAATCAAGGCATCATATTCATATTTCATAGATTGAAAAAAATATGGATCTAGGATGGTTTTTTCCATAAGTTTAAGATATGGGGAGATAGATGTATGTAGAATGAAAATGAGGACGAGTATGGTAATGCCATTTTTGGCTCGAGTGCGCATGTGATGTGTGTTTAACCAGATAAGAATGTGAGTTGTGTAGGTTGGGGACGTGGTTATGAGATGTGGTGATTTTGAGTGATTAAGAGAGTTAGGGAGATTGAAGGTGGTTGCGGAAGGTTTGGGAGATTAAGATGAGATTGGATTTACACGGAAAGGGTGTGAGTGGTGGCGGCGGATTTTGCCTAGCTTATGAATTGAACAAAATCATTGGATATAGAGGTAAATGTGATGGATTTGTATGGAAAATATTGTTCATAGAAAATTACATGTCAAGAGATGATAGGATGAAAATGAGGACGGGTGTGGTAATGCCATTTTTGGTTCGAGTGCGCATGTAATGTGTGTTAAACCGGATAAGAATGTGAGTTGTGTAGGTTGGGGATGTGTTTATGAGATGTGGTGATTGTGAGTGAGTAAGAGAGTTAGGGAGATTGGAGGTGGTTGTGGAAGGTTTGGGAGATTAAGATGGGATTGGATTTAACATGGAAAGGGTGTGGGTGGTGGTGGATGATTTTGCCTTGTGAATTGAACAAAATCTTTGGAATTACAGGTAAAAGTGATGGATTTGTTTGGAAAATATCGTTCATAGAAAATTACATGTCGAGTGATCCGCCTTGATTATCTTATCTTATTTAATTATACTTATCTTATTTAATTATAACGTGTGAACTCTGCAAACTTCTCTAGCTACCGATCCGCCTTGATCAGACTCCCTTTGACCTCGAAATTAAATCCGTGAGTAATGCAGCCGATTGTGTCCTCTATTTTTGGTCCATGAGAAGATAAAAAATCTCCATCTTTATCTCCACAATATTCCGATTCCATATATGCTTCTGAAGCATATCCAAATCTCTTAAATAAAGTGATTTTCCTTATCTCAATATTGCCCATAATATTTCATACATCATATTCCTTAAAAATAGGAATTTTCCATAAATCTAATATGCTTCAAACCCACACTTAAATCAATATCCCCGCAATATTTTGTAATCGGTTAAAATTATTTAGCTTTCAGCTCTCAGTATGTTCCAACATGGAAATATTTTCTTTTTCAGATTTGTTCACAAATGTCAATAAATAATCAATGCAATCCACATAACTTTACAATCTCCCCATTTGGTATTTTTCTGACCCAACCATTTTGGAATTAAGACCACAAGGAAAAATTTCCAACTTCACAGCATAATAACTTCAGAATTCCCATTATGTGGAAACATATACTAATCGATGAATTTGAATTAATAAGAATGCCACACGAAAACCAGAATACCAGAAAACACCACCACAAAAATAATAACTAAAATCCTCCAAAATATTCTCCCCATGAGCCATGAATATGCCAAAGACAACAACAAAAGGAAAACACAGAGAACAATAAGCAAAATAGAACTAAAAACTGCTCCCCCTAAAACTGATACCTGAAATATGTTGGAACATAGCCAGTGCAGAGACTTTAGTCGTGTTCATGAACAGAAAGTTGTGTTTCTAATGCAGAATTCTCCCCTACAATAATAGCTTTCTCTGCTTCCAATGCAGTTATCAGAATAGTAATGGCTCCCAAATGTGCATTCATGTCCACAAGTTTGGTCTTTTTCTGATCATCAACAGAAGTAAAAGCCTTAGGATTCTAGGAAAGATCATGCACTTGTCTCATACCGAAGGTTTCTTGTTAGGCCGTAGAGGCTCAGTTCCCATAATCCCATCTTCAAATTTTGCCTTCACTCTCTCACTCCTTACCAAGGTATAGATGATACAAGGGTAAAACAGTGAATGGTCGGCCTTTAGAGAGATATCATGTCTCATAATATTTTATTGAATGAGCAATCCCAGGTTGACAGGTTTTCGTGTTCCAACACAGTACAACAACTTTTCCATTTCTCTTGTAAGAGTTGTAGTGTTGGTTGAGGGCATCTAGCAATTTATTGCAACCTGGTAGAGACCAAAACATCTAGATGACAAGTAGGAGGCTTGGGGGTATCCAGTAGCTGGCCACTCAGTCTTGAACCCACCAAAAATCTCAGACAAGATCTAGTCATCTGTGAGCTCCAACTCCTCAGCAAAATACTCCATCAAACTCAGGAGGCTTTATTTCAATAACCTGTTAATTTTCCTAGCTGAGAAGTTTATAATCTTGCCCCTTACATAAGCCTTATCACACCATGGAGAATCTTGCTCTAAATTTCCATCTATCACATTAGAATAGAACTCACAACCTTACTTCTTATTATAATCCTGATATAAAGTAGCAGCAGTCTTCAATCCAATGGATTCTAGAAAATCAGAATATCTGCTCTACATGTATGTAGCCAAACCTACAGGTCTTTCAGGAATTATCTTTCTTTGAGAAAACACCTGTCCCATGTCCTCACAGTCCTGATCATAAAAAATATCATAAAGATCATCACTTACTTGAGGTGGAGGCAATGTGGGCTTCTCCTTTGAAGCTGGAGTCTCATTCTTTCTTTTATTGACCGGTTGAGAGATCTCGGGTGCTGGTTCCTTCCCCTTGGCTCACCTAACTCAGGTTTGGATAAACTCATCCAACACCTCATCACTGGAATAAGCAAGCTCAGATTCCTGTGTTGGAACATTCTCAGTCAGATCATTCTCTGCTGCAGTATCTTGTGTTCCAACATACCTAATTTCCTCTGTCTCTGCTACTGCTGTGTCCTGTGTTCCACCATTCTCAATAGGCTCATGAATAGGGTCGTCTCCTCCTATCTTTCCTACCTATGAATCCTCCACATCATCATAGGAACTTCCTCCATAATTATCAACAAACTAATGGTCCTGTCCACTCATATCAGCATCCGTAAACCCTAACTCAGGTTCATTAACTTCCATTGCATCAACATATTCTCCATCTATTTGATATGTTGGAACATACCCATCACCTTCATTATCATTATTGTCAGATAGAACTATCATAGGAGGTCTCAATCCTTTGAGCTTCTCATCCCTTTTATGTTCCATGAAATCCAAGGGAACTAATTACTTTTTGTCTATGGATCTGACCACATGCAACTCCTCAGCATCAGAACCTTCTATCTACTTAATACATACATGGCTAGGACTGGGAGCATAAGAATAAATAGTGAACATATCCTTACCATTATACATGGGATAAACCCATCTAAGCAGCCTAGGATTATACTATTTTATTTCATTAATATCTCCTATACCTCCAATCATTAATTCCTCTACGTCAACATCTAAAAAATTCCCTTTCTACTCTTTCAGCTAAGATAAATCTATGGTGATCCTATTAGCTTTCACCACTAAAAGAATTCATCCATAGAATCAAATTTCTTACCATGTAGACGAATAGGAAGAGCATCAGGACCTGTTACCTTTTGGTGAGAAGACATGGTCTTGATCGGAATTGCATGCTTCTTCCCTTTGCTACTAAAGATGACCATTGCACCATCAGAGCTCTCTTGAATTCTTCTTTCGGCCATTGTAGGTTTTTCAAGCTTGAGAGATTTTGGCAAGAAGGATTTTTAGGGGGGTAGGTTTTGTGATTCAACATAACTGAAATTCTTAATGAAGTAGTGAGCACAAAATCCCAAGGTTTTCAAGTATAATATCTCAACAGTGGCTTCCAAAAATTTGAGAATGGCAAGAATGTAGGAATATGGTAGAAAAAATAGAGGGCATATGGAAAGATGAAAGAATTTTGAACATAAGACATCCTCTTGTTTTTACCTTATTGCCCGTACCCTTGCTTTTTTTTTCTTTCCAAGAGAAGCCATAATTACCTTTTGTCACTTGTAAAATCGTGTCATAACTCCTTGAACTTCCAACATAGCTTTACACCTTCTATTTTTGTTCTCCTTTTTCTTCATTATATATTTTTTGTTTTTCTAAATATATATATATATATATATACACACAAACCAAAATACTCAAAAATTGAATAAAAACTAGTAAAAATACCTCAGATCTAACATACACCTATGTATTATCTGAGAAACTCAAAAGTTGCAGTGTCCAAGGGTTCTGTAAAATTATCCGCAAACTGCTCATATGGTAGAATATAGGCAACCACCACTTCTTTTCTTTCAACCAATTCTCAAATAAAGTTGTGCCTTATATCAATGTGCTTTGTTCGAGAACGTTGAACTGGATTTTTTTATGTATCAATTGCACTCTTGTTATCTCATAACACCTTTAGAGGTTCTTCTTGAATTCCACAATCATTCAGCATATGTTTCATCCATAATAATTGTGCACAACAATTTCTAGCAGCAAGATACTCAGCTTCAACAGTTGACAAGGAAATCGAATTTTGTTTCTTACTGTACCAAGATACCAAATTCATACCAATAAAGAAACAACCATTAGTGGTGCTTTTTGCGATCATATGCATTACCAACCCAATCAGAATCACTATAGCCAATAAGATGAGAGTCTTGATTCTTAGAATAACAGATTCTATACTCATAAATTCCACTAACATATTGAATAATCCTTTTGATAGCAGTTAAATGAGATTCCTTATGATCAGCCTGAAATCTTGCATACACTCTTACGCTAAATCATATATCTGGCCGACTAGTTGTAAGATACAGGAGATTTTCAATCATACTCCTGTATAATTTGTGATTACTGGAACACCTTTATTGTCCTAAACCAATTTATCTGTAGCTGCCATTGGAATTTTCACAGTTCAATAATTACTCGGGTCAATTATTTTCACCAAATTCAAGGCTTACTTACTTTTACTTATGAACAAACCATTCTTTTCTTACTTCACCTGAAATCCTGAAAAAATATGTGAGCTCTCCAACCATGCTCATCTCAAAATCAGCCTGCATCAAGGTTAAAAAATCATGTACCATCGATGGTGAAGTAGAGCCAAACACAATATCATCAACATAAATTTGTGCAATCAAAATTTTTGATGATTTTTTAAGCACAAATAAAGTGCGATCTACTCCCTCTCGACGATAATCTTTCTTAATGAGAAAATTAGTAAGTCGCCCATACAACGCCCTTGGTGCTTGTTTAAGACCATATAGTGCTTTCTTGAGTTGATACACATGATGTGGATAATGAGAATCCTCAAGTCCTTTAGGTTGTTTCACATATACTTATTTATTAACCACACCATTTAGAAAAGCACTTTTGACATCCATATGGTATAGTATAAAATTCATAGTACAGGTAATAGCAAGTAAAATTTGAATAGATTCTAACATGCCAACTGGTACAAATGTCTCATCAAAATCAACTCCTTCAACCTGAGTGTACCTTTGAGCAACCAACCTAGCTTTATTTTGAGTAATCTGGCCATCAGCATCAGATTTGTTCTTGAAAATCCATTTGGTGCCAATAACATTTACACCTTTAGAACGAGGAATGAGATGTCATACATCATTGCGTTCAAATTTCACAAGTTCTTTTTGGATTGATGCAATCCAATATTCATCAAGTAGAGCTTCCTTGTAATTTTTAGGTTCAATGAAAGAGATGAAACATTGCAATCCTACAAGATCTCTGTAGTTTACTTGAGATTAAGTGAGTTCTCTTGATGCTAGGTTTAGGTTGCACCTGTGTTGGAACATGAGATGTTGCAGTTGGAGAGGATGTCCAACATATATGACTTCTTCTAGTTCAGCAGGACTGTCGGAATATTCAGATGTTCTAACATAGTCTAGCTAGTCAGACTGACTACTCTTTGTTGGAATATAGTCCGGATCTGGTTCATCTTCTCTTCCACTTAATACCTGTTTATCATCACAATCATCCACAATGACATTTATGGATTCCATAAGAGCATTTCTCCAAAGATTGTAAACCCGATAAGCACGGTTATTCACAAAATATCCAAGAAAAATCTCAACATCACTGCGGCTATCAAACTTTACCAGTTGATCTCTATCTTTAAGAATATAGCACTTGCTCCCAAACACATGAAATATGACACATTTGGCTTCCTTCCATTCCACATTTCATACGATGCCTTGCTAGTAAATGGACGAGGATAAACCCTGTTTATCGTATAACATGCTATATTGATGGCTTTTGCCCACCATTTCTTATGAATTTCTTTCTCAGCCAACATAACTCATGCCATCTCATGTAGAGCCCTATTCTTTATTTCAACAATGTTATTCTGCTGAGGTGTGATTGGTACAGAAAATTTTGTACCATATGCAAAGCTCATCACAGAGGTCGCTAAACTGAGAATTTTTGAATTCTCTGCCATGATCACTACAAATTCTCACAATCTTTCCTGATGGACTCCCTTCTCTGTGTGCAATTTGATCACTAAACTTCTGAATACATCCACCGTATCAGATTTGTCTTTAAGGAATGCTACTTGGGTGTATCTAGAGAAGTCATCAACACACATAAAGATATACTTCTAACCACTCACACTAGGTGTACTGATTGGACCCATCAAGTCCATATGAAGTAACTCGAGATTCTTAGAGGTGGTAATATACTGAACTGATGAGTGGGGTGATCGAATATGTTTTTCTTGTTGGCATGGTCCGCACCCGATTTCCTTTTTGCTAGTGAGTGTAGGCATACCTCGTACTGCCTTCAAGTTGGAAATTTTTACCAAGGTTTTGTAGTTGATGTGACCAAGCTTCCTGTGCCACAAGATTCCCACATCTTGTTTCGACTCAGTAATTTCACTTCTTGTTCTAGCAGGTAACAGTTGTTTGATGATCGAACAACTGAGAGTACTGTATCTTTACCATGTTTCACTATGCATTTATATTTATGAAACTCTACAGTTATTTATTGTTACACAATTGACTAATACTCAATATATTTGCCTTTAGATCTTCAACAATTCGAACACTTGTAAATACATGGAACCCTTCGATACGCAATTCATTTTTTCATTTACTCGACTCTTATTTCTATCCCCAAAAGTAACAAATCCACTACTATATGGTTTGATTTTTGTAAGAAATTCCTAAGTTCCAGTCACGTGTTGACAACACCCACTATCAAAGTACTACGAGTATCTAGAGTGCGCAATAAGAGAAGTATGAGTAACAAGACAAGTACTAATACATTTAAGAACCCACACCTTTCTGCCTATCCTTGATCGTTGGACACTGTTTATGCTGGAACATATAGATAGTTGTTGTCCATTCATGATATCTCTGAGTAATTTCAAGCATTGCTCCTCAGTATGGCCATGATGCATACAGTGGTTACAGATAAGAGGCCTGCGTTGTTGAGTCTCGATAACTTTTCTCTTCATGTATTGAACCTCTGACTTGAATCCACAGTGCTACCTGAAGGGTGTCATACCAAATTCCTTGCCGATCTATAAAGTTATTCCCCCGTCATCATTATATCATCTAGTTTTTTCTTACCAGTGTTCAACTTGGTAATTACCGCCTTAGCCATCTCAGCTATCTTTGTTGTTGAATTTTGATTCAGTTTCAATTCTTCAATCTCTCTTCTGAGTTTTATGACTAGAACTAGCAACTCCTTCTCCTTCTTAGCCAATTGAATTTTCTCTGTCTTCAACGCTTTATTTGTGTCAACAACTTTTAGGCACTTCTCATACATGTTTTCATATGCAATATAGATTTCTTCATCGTTCACAACCTGTCTTTAGTCATCACTGGAGGAGTCGTCAAAACCTGTGTTGGAACATACAACCTTATCTTACTTTGACATGTTGGAACACACATCGGTATCTGATCCATCATGAACTTTTGCTCCAAATGCCACATAATTGCTGGTAAGTTTCTCTTCATCTTTTTCCTATTTTCATCTTCACTCTAGAAGTCACATATGATTTTCCTTGTTTCTTTCGTGTATTAGCACATTCTACCTGGATGTGTCCAAACCCCTCACTTTCTCTACAATGAATTATTCCTGGAAGCTTTGTTTCAGCACTTTGATTTCTTGAGAACTGCTGATTGACTTGTTTCATTCTTGTTCTATGATTATTACCAAGGTCGTGTGCCCGAGATCTATTATTGCTGAATCTCTCCTGTGATTTGTTATTCACCACTTTCTTCAACATTCTTGAGAAGTTCTTAGTGATAAATGCAAGTTCTTAGTGATAAATGCAAGTTCTTCAATACTATCATCACTGTCAACTTCATGAATGATCCTTGACGACGAGGTTTTGAAAGCTAGCTCCTTCTGAGTTTTCTTTGTAGCCCGTTCCATAATCATCTCATAAGTTTGTAATGATACCATTAGTTCATCTAAAGTCATGGTGGCCACACCTCTCGTTTCTTCTATTGCTGCAACTTTCATAGCAAATCTTTGAGGAAATGATCTCAAAGTCTCTTTCGCCAATTTTGATTCCTTGTAGAATATTCCAAGTTGATATATCATATTAGTGATGTCTCTAAGTTTCCCATTAAATAAAACAATAGTATCATCCTCCTCCATCTTCAATTCTTTGAATTTTGTGGCCAACATTTGAAGTTTGGATTCAAGTACTTGACTTGTTCCTCCATGCACTGTTTGCAGAATATCCCATGCTTTTTTTGCCCGATGACATATTGAGATGAGTTTGAACTAACTTTCATCTACTGCCGTAAAAATAGCATTTAATGCTTTGGAATTTCCATTGAAGCCTTCAATTCATCAGGAGTCCAAATCGACTTAGCTTTGAGTTTAAGTTTCGTCGTACTTGATTCCCCCTCCTTTTCTTTCGAGCTAGATTCTGCATCCTCAGTTGGGTGACTCCATTCTGTTTCTACAAAATGCCATGCTAATTCATCCAACGAATTGATAAAGATTCTCATGTTTGCCTTTCAATAGTTGTAGTTCATTCACTCCAACAGTAGTGGCCGAAACACCAAAACTCCTTCTTTGGTCGCCGTGGTAAAACTGGATCAAACTTTGCTTGACACAACCAAGACAAGAATAAGTTACTTAGCTCTGATACTAAATGGTTTTACCGAATTACTTCACTAATTACTACCATGTTCCAACATAATCTATCTAACCAAGCATGCAATAAAATGAATCATAATCACACAATACTTGGTTACGTAGTACGATAAAAATCACTTAAATCTGCGGGGCCTGACCCAGTTTGGAATGAATCCACTACTCAGAAAGACACAGTACAAAGTCATACACTTATACTCATCTTATCTAACTATAATGTGTGAACTCTGCAAGCTCCCCTTGCTACCGATCCACATTGATCAGACTCCTTATGACTTCGAAACTCGTTGACGCTGGATCTTCTCCTCCCAATTAATTAAGGTATACAATTTTGAACTTGATCAACACGTTACGGTATCTTGGAACATATGTATGTTGACTATCGTAGTGCTCTCAAAAAGATAGAAAATCCGAGTGCATATTTTTGCAGTTAAATTTGTTAGTAATGCAGTCGATAATGTCCTCTATTTATAGTCCATGGGCAGTTTGGAAATCTTTATATTTATCTCTACAATATTCCGATTCTGTATCTGCTTCTGAAGCATATCCAAATCCATTAAATAAAGAGATTTTTCTTATCTCAGTATTCCCCATAATATTCCATAAATCTCATTCCTTAAAAAATGGGATTTTCCATAAATGCAATATGCTTCAAACCCACGTATAAATCAATATTGCAAAATCTCCATTTTTCCACAATAGCCTCGTAATATTCTGTAATCGGTTAAAATCATTTAGCCTTTAGTTTTCGTATATTCCAACGTGAAATTTTTTCTTTTTCAAATTTATTCACAAATGACAACTAAATAATCAATACAATTCACATGACTTTACACTATGGGACCCACATTTTATTGCTGACTCGTTTCAATTTTCAATCACATTACTGGCATAGTTAAAAGAGAAGTTTTTGTCCTTTAAAATTTAAAGAAATTCCCCCCTTATAAACTAAAGCAATTTCACGAGCGCAAATTGAGAACGAGAAAATGACAGTTTGGATGTATACTTTTAGGGGAAATTATATATATAGTTCCTTTTTTGCATTATATTTATAAAAGATTTTTTGATTATCACGAAGTGTTGTCAATTGATTCCATTATCAGATATAACACATTTTAATTAAATTAACGAACATGTCAACAGTTATCGTGGGTTAAAAATTATAAATAAAAAATTTTGAGGTTAATTTTTTTTCTCATCTTCCAGTTTTTCTTCACTGTATCCTCCACCATGTTTTGAAAACCACCAATCCAACCATTCTCATTGTCTTTTATATCGTCTTTACTTTCCATGTTCTCTGCTCTCAACGGTGACACTATCAGCACTAGAAAGATAGATTTAATGTTGATTCACTTAAAACGGCAAACAGTATGTGAAAATAAATTGAAAATATTTCATCATAATGTGAGAACGTGTTGGGAACAATTTGCAAAGAAAAAGGAACGAAACCTGTAATTTTGCCTAAAAGTGGGTACTAAGTCGATTATTTTCTATATTAACAATAGATACGATAGTCGTGGTTAGCCCAAAGTAGAACGTAGTTACATGTGAATTTTCACAATTAATTCATTAAACATCAAACCGAAACTGTCATTTTAAAAAAGTAACACTCAAGCTATGGTTGGTATTTGATAAAAAAATAAGCTATGGTTGGTATAAGTGAAAGTCAGTGGTACAATGACAATCAAAATTCTTGTTAGAAAAAGGTTAATGCCATTTAACTTCATATTACTTTAAACTTACATATAAACCTTCCACGATTAAGAAACACTATGAAAATGTTCATTATGAATTTTTCTGTAGTGGAGAGCATATATGATGATGATTTTTTTTTTTTGTTTTTTAGTGGGGATGATTGTCTCAATGAGGATCACTTTAATTTAGAGTAGGACATGGGATTAATAGGGATAGTTGGGTCAATTCAATTTAGTTTTTGTGGAATTTAAAATTTTAGATCGGAATTTAGGCTTTAAGATTCATGTCACACTGTCTTATTTCAACATGTGATTTAATTATTTTTTAGTTTAAAAAATTAATTTGGACCACAAAATTAAAATAGATCGAGTATAAGTGTATACTATTAAGTAGTACATATATTTTCAAAATATCAACTTTTTAAAAGGTTTAATTATCTTTGATGAGAGTTATTAATGATCAAATATTTTTCGATAGTCAAAGTGAGTAACATTTTTATAAATTTCGGATTCGAATAAAACTTTTCAAAAGCTCAGGATTCATATGTATCATCTTTTTTTTTTCCTTTTGAAAGCCACATTTCTCATTTCTCATTTTGTATAGATCTTCAGAGTTGGGTTATCAATTACGTTAAAGTGAAAGAATGACCTCTCATCACGTTTGAAAGTAGTTGCAACATTCATTTCGTGCGCAAATAGCAGTTTGGGAGATAATACGGAAAACTCATCGAGATTTGACATTGCATCCAACTTAATTACAGCTAATTTAGGTGAAGTTTTAATTAATTTGGTGATAATACCCGAATGAAATATCTGACCGACATCTCTACTACCCAACATTGTTGCATATTAAAGGAAAACCACTTACGATGACATAACGGTTTTCATCCTATTGCATAACGTTTCAATAAATAAAGAATTGGCATTTTTCTATTTTATTCGTAATTTTATCGGGTTATTTACTGAATATTGGATTGGATATGCGGAGTATATTAAAAAATTTGATCAAAATTAATTATTAATTGTTGGCCGGTTTTAAATCTCTCATTTTAATGTTTAGTGAAAAAATGTTTGAATTAGTTTATTGACCTCGATCAATTATTTTTATTTTTATTTTGAAAAATCAATCATTCCAAGATGATGGGAAAAACGCCCAACGGCGATTACAATAAGTGTAATTGACATCCAACCTAACTACACTCGAACAAAAACAAATCTATTGCAAGGATATTCAAATTACATGTCAATCGGACTGATCGTCTATACTATTACAGATCATAAATCCAATAAAAAACTGTAACATCACCCTCATGGATATTAACTCGCTTCCACAAAAATCATGACCACTTGGCGAAGAGAAGCATATCAGCATCAATATCACTCCGCCAAACAGGGATCTACAACAACTATAACACCATTTGATCTTGATACAAAGCACGATCTATATTGTCCAAACTGTAAAAACCTTGAAAAACACAGATCGAGAATGTAACACCTAATAGAGAAACATAAACGAAATCACGAACACATGATCCGTAAAAATAGATCAGACAAAATACATCGACATGAACAATTAGATTAAATGTTCATCATGGACGCCCTTGAATTGGAAACTTAATGTTCCGCTAAACCCTTCTCCAAGCCGCAACCTTCTCCGAGTCACAACCTTCTCCGAGCCGCAAACCTTCTTCTTCAACCTTTTCCCCCATCTTCCCATTAGGGGGGATGTGGAATTAACGTTTATTTTAATTCAAAATTTTGTAATTGAATAAGTGTGAGGGTTGTCTCCACAGATTAGTTTTGTTGTTCGACCTGATCGATTAGATCATTGTATTCATGATAGTACATCAATTTAATTGTTCAAATTAATGTACTGTTTTCGATCTGCTTGTATAGATAGTGTGTTCGCAATTTCGTTTGTGATTTTATTTTTGGGTTTTCATAAATTTGGGTTCGTCAGATCTGTGTTTTTCAAGGTGTTTACAGTTTGGACATCATAGATCATGGTTGGATTAAGTGGTTTTACAGTTGTAGAAGATCCATGTTTGACACAGTGATATTGATGAGTGATACGCTCCTCTTTGCTAAGTGATCATATTTTTCGCAAAAAGCAAGTTAATATCCCCAAGGGCGATGTTACAGTTTTTATTGGATATCTGATCTGTAATAGTACAGACGATCAGTCTGGTTGATATGTAATTTAGATATCATTGCAATATGTTAGTTATTGCTAGAGTCTAGTTAGCTTGGATAATTCCAGTCATTATAATCGTTGTTGGGCGTTTTTCCCACCATCTTGGAATGACTGATTTTTTTCAAAAAAAGAAAGAAAGAAAAAGTCCATCATTGATACATCAATCTAATCTATCAAGTCAAATAACAATACTAATGTATGGAAACAAATTCACACTTATTCAATAACATAAATATTAAAAGTATATCAATTGAATAAACTACTATTTCCCCATGATGGGATGGGATGGGATGGGGAGATGAGAAAAAGAAGATAGGAGAGAGGAAGAAGAAAGTTTGTGGCGGAGGTAGGGTTTAGACGAAGAATTGTAGTGTTTTAATCACCTATTCAATCAATTAATTATAAAAATGAAATACAACTCCTTGGAAAACCTCTAAAATCATGTCCTGTAAGTTGACACACTTTTATCAATCCCTTCCGCAGGAAACCCTAAAGGCCCACATCATTCAAAACCTTTTTTTCTTGAACCCTAAAATTTTCTCCATACTTTACTTTCCGTCGCCGCCCCCGTTGCCACGTGCCGCCGCCTCTGCTCATCACTCGCCGTCACTGAAGCTTCTCCAACGGTGCGGCCACCATGGATCTCTACAATCATGTTGATGTTGAAGATTTGGGCGGCACCGATGCTCCAAATCTCAATCTCGGAGATGTCGACGTCGTTCTCGATGTTCAGCCCATTGTCGGACAGCTTGCTGCCGCCTTCCCGCCGGAGGTCCTCCACCTTCAGGCCACCGATGTCCTTCATTTTCCCGAGGTCGCAACAACCGTTTTCCAGGTAGCCATTCAAGCCATTGCCGTTTTCGCCACTCAGACTTTCCGCTAGTCCGCCAGTGACGCCTCACATGCCCTTCCAGTTACCCATCCCTACTATGTGCATATATCAGATCATCCAAGTTTGACTATCTCTCCAGTGATCTTGAAGGGTGATAATTTTAATGATTAGAGTACTTATTTTCTTAATGCATTTAAAAAAACGTAAGCTTGGCCTTCATGATGGCTCTATTGTCAAGCATTTATCTGTTGAACCATTTTATAATGATTGGAATAATGTGAACTCTATGCTTGTTGGTTGGATTGTTCAGACTCTTGATCCTTCCATTCGATATGTTATTACCTATTGTGACCTTAAGCAGTGTTTTTCTGTTGGGAATGGTTTGCGCATGTGTGAAATTCGTGTGGTCATTTATACTTGTCGTCAGCATGGTCAGTCTGTTTCTGCCTATTATGGATTTCGGATTGGGTACATCAAATGAAGAAAATAGGATTAAGAGATTTTGGTTTAGGGAAGACGAAGTAGGGTTTTTGAATTAAAAATGGAATTAAAAAATCAGAATTAATCCTTCTCTCCCAATTCAAATTGCACATAATGCTTTTCACACTCATCAAGAAACTTGTTTAACAGTTAATATAATTAACTACGTATAATAATGGCAAACAAAAATTTACTTTTGAGAAATTACTTTTTATGAAGAATCCAACAATATCACATACGATAATATTATGGCTTATAGATCAACTCAAATATGCGGTCAAAGTTTGATAGAGAATAGTGCCAAATAGTAAGTGTGCAGTTTGAACTAGTATGGAGGGAGTACTTATTTCTAAGGGATTAAATTGAAAATGACTTTTTTTGCACTAAAAAGTCATGCAATCTGCACGTGTTGTGTCGTTAGCGAGATTTAACGGTCTAGAGCGACGTAAGTATCATAAGTTGACGATTTGGTTAGTTCATGGGCCAAAAGTGTTAGAAAAAAATTGGAGGGCCAAAGGTGGATGATGGTGACAGTTCGAGGGCCACAGAAGTCGTTTGCTCATAGCAATAGCTAATAAATTACAAGGATATCTAAATTAAATATCAACCAGTTTAGAGGTCTAATAAAGTTGTAGTATCGCCATTGGGACATTAACTTGCTTCCCGCAAAAATCATGACCACTTGGCAGAGAGTAGTGTATCACACATCAATATCACTAAACCAAACATGGATAACACCACTTAGATTCAAAGCACCACTGGTCCAAAATGTAAACGCCTTGAAAACAAAAATTGACATATCCAAAGAAATAGAACTCCTAATACAAAAACACAAGCAGAACCACGAATACATGATATGTACAAGCAGACCGGACACAGTACATCGTCATGAACAATTAAATTGCGTGATCATCATGAACACAATTATTTAATCTATTAGGTCGTAGAGCAATACTATTGCAGGAAAAAATTCTACACTTATTCAATAATATAAACGTTCAAAGAATATCAATTATGAAAATTATTGTTTCCCACTTTTCATAATGACACTACTAAAAAATAAGGCTAACGTAACACTTTGAAAGTGTTTCTTTAGGTGCTAATAATATTAAATTGAACTTACTCCTGTACTTGTATAGGTATTACCTTAGTTGATGTTGCATTAAATCAAACGCAACACTTTTCAAAGGTTAAAATAACACTTTATAAGCTATTGCAACATTTTAGTAAGTGTTATAAGTGTCGCAAGAAAAGTGTTACGATAGTTCTAGTTTGTAATAGTATGAAAAAAAAATAGGGAAAAGGGAATAAAAGCATTAATTAATACAAGCGAACCCGCAACCACCCTTCTCCTCTTCTCAAAAAGCTTTTTCTTCTTAAACCTTCTTTTTTTTCATCTTCCAATGGTCATGGAGGATGGAGAAACAGTTTTTTCCAATTGATATTCTTTTAATGTTTATTTTATTTTTTGTCTCCATACATCTTTATTATTTTTTGACTTAATAGATTAGATTGTTATGGTCATGATGATCACTCAATGTAATTGTTCATGTCAATGTATTTTGTCCGATCTGATTGTACAAATCGTGTGTTTCTCTAGGATAATTCATGTTCTCGATCTGTGTTTGTCAAGGTGTTCAGTTTGGACAACATAGTTCTTGTTTGGATCAAGTGATGTTATAGTTGTTGAAGATCCCTGTCTGACATATTAATATTGATGCTTGGTATGCTACTCTCCCCCAAGTGATTATGATTTTTGCGTGAAGGAAGTTAACATCTTTGGGAGCGATATTACAAATTTATTGGATCGCTACTCTGTAACAGTACATATAGTTAGTCTGGTTGATATGAAACTTAGATATTTTTGCAATACATTAGCTATTGCTAGATTAGGTATTGTTAGGTGTTTTTTCTGACATCGGTGAATGGTTGATTTCAGAAAAAAAAATTGAGAAAAGAATATTGAACAGAGAATTAGGAATTTTGAGAGGGATAGGAGGGGATGTGCGGCAGAAAGTGTTTCCCTCTTACAAACTGCTAATACAAACACAAATAATTAATTAAATCAGATAATGCAATCTTTTAATTAAAATAACTAATGTAATTAGTTATCAGCTAACAACTATCCGCTGATTCCTAAACACTTTCGTGACATAAAAATGCTCTCTCTTAAGTCTTGTCATTTTTTTAAAAGAAAGATTTGAAATTATTTTCCTTCTTACAGAATCATTTTCCAAAAAAATAAAATAAATCAAACGTGAATATCAAATTGGGAAATTGATGATTTTATAAGTCATGCCTATTTTATAAATATATTTTTGGATTAAGATTATTGTTTTGTGGATCAGATATGTATAATATAAGGAAACGTAATGCATTTAAAATAGTTGACTTTCATCACAATCCTTTCGTCACAATGAAAATTTCTATTTTGATTGTCCAATTCTCAATTCATATTTAACTATAAATTTCAATTGATACATGAATATAATATTATTATATAAAATATTGTCGAATTTCATGCAATATCCATTTTTAAAGATCAAATTTTTATACACTTTTAATGTACTGTGTAACTAAAATTATCGGTGATATCAAACATGATTTGAGAAAACTGATGTAAAAATAAGAAACTTTAATTGAGACGGAAGAAGTATTTATGTAAAAAATGGTAAAGTTTTGGGAAATACTATCTTTTCATAGGCATATGGAAATACTAGGTTGATCGAATTAGAATTATAGAAAGGTAAAAAAATTTAGTTGCAATATTACAAATTTATTATGCAGCGTGCAATAGTTATAAGTTTATGACCCGATTACTGCAATTCAAAAATTATATCTTGATTTTTTCTAATTTGCACTTTAAACCATGGTTTTTCCATAATATGGAAAGACCGTCTTTCAAGAGACGGACTCGTAAAAAATTAACACTTGACTTTAATATTAATATAATTTAAATGAAATAAATTGAATTGAATTATATAAAAAATAAATAGTAAAAATGAGGCTTAATTTCTCAAAATATTACTTATTTTTCTACAATCTACACACCGACGCTAAACTAATGTTTTACGTAGTAGATGATCCTTAAATTAATGCATCAAAAGAGTTAAGTGTTAAAATAATCCTGACTTTAGACTGAAAGTGCTAATATAACCCTGCAATCTCAAAAAGTGCCAAAATAACCTTTGACCATGTTGACTTTTTGGTCAACTGGTTTACTACCGATTTTTGGTGAAAAATACCATTTTACCCTTATTTAAAAAAAATAAAAATACAAAAACATTAAAAGATACCATTTCCCCTAATTTCTCTACTTTCTTTCGAACAGGTTTCCCCACCACCTACGCTTGCTGCCATCCTCGTCGATTCCCTCCACCACCCTATCCACCGTCTTCTTCTCCATCTTTGCCGATTCCCTCCGCCGTTCTCCATTTTCTTCAATTCTGAACCAGAAGAAACCCTGACTACAAATCCATTGAGCTTCGGCCATTTGTCATTCTTTGGGGCCGATGGTGTGTTTTCCGGCAAGATTGGAGCATTCCATCGAAACTGGGCAGCGCTTTGGCGGTGGAGACATGATGTTTTTCCGGTCAACGTTTCTCGGTGGAGCATTTATGAAGTTGGGTCATGCAGCTGGATCACACGACCCGCAAAGGATGAATCCGGGTCAAAACCCTTGGGTTCCACGAGTTGGTGCTTCTCGATCCCGGACGGCATAACGAAGGTGTTCATTTTCATGCGTTTGGCTGAGCGGCGCCGAAAATGGCGGCAGATAGTGGCGGGGGTGGCATGGGGATGTGGTGAATCGAGGGCGATGGTGGGGGTTTGTGATCGAGGGCGATGGTGGGGGTCTGTGATCGAAGGCGATGGTGGGAGGACTTGAGCGTATGGTATTTAGGATTTCAAGGTGGCGAGTATGTAGCTTGTGGATGGGAGGGGGCATGCGGTGGTGGTTGTGCGGTGGG
>JAULKM010116520.1:0-21828 GCA_032355605.1 Rubia tinctorum | reverse complement strand
AGGTTGAGGTCGTGGACGAGGTCGAGATCGTGGTCATGGTCGTAGTTATGAGCGTGGTCGAGGTGGTTACAACCTTTCCTATAAGTCTGGTAACTACCATCATAAGAAGCAACAATACGAGAGGAACTATGAAAGTACTCATAAAAAGGAAAAATATGCCAGTTCATCAAAGTGCTCTGGAACCTCTTGTTACAATGTGGCGGTAAAGGACATTGGTCAAGAGTATGTAGAGTCCCAAAACACTTATGCGAACTCTAACAGGAGTCTATAAAGGAAAATGGGAAGAAAGTCAACTTCAATGAATCCACTCATCTCGAAGCATCCGATTTCAATGATAATTTCATTGACATGGTTAGTGATTTCACTCAACAAGCGAATGATGGAAACTAAAAGAAAAGGAATTGTATAACTATTAATAAGAATGAAGCTAAATGGTCCGATGTTTATTTTTATCCTTTATATATATATATTTTTATAGAAATGAATGGTTTTTCTTTAAAGGTTTGCTAATGTCTAAATAATTATCTTTCTTATTAATTTTTTTTGTTTTTAGTTAAAGTGATAAAATGGATAAAGCTAATCATGAAACCAACCAAAGGATTAAAAGTGAAGATATCTGCATACTCGATTGTGGAACAACGCACACTATATTAAAGTATAAAAGGTTTTTTTTCAAAGATAAAACCAACACAAACCATTGTGAATACAATATCAGGTCCTGCAGATCTGATTGAAGGAGTTGGTGAGGCAAACTTTACATTGCCAAATGGCACACTATTTACAAAAAATAATGCCTTATTTTTGTCCAGATCCAAAAGAAGCTTGTTGAGTTTCAATGATATATATTCTTATGGATTTGATACTCAGTCTGTAACTGAAGGTACCATGTTTCTCACAATACATAAATCTGAAAGGAAATACATATTAGAAAAACTACCAATGTTCTATGGTGGATTACATTACACGCATATAAATGCAATTGAATTAAATACAGTAATTATCATCAATATTTAACACATGGCATGATCGGCTGGGTCATCCTGGTTCAACTATGATGCGAATAATTATTGAAAATACACATGGGCATCCATTGAAGGACTAGAAGATCCCTCAAGAACAAATTTTCCAATGTAAAACTTGTTCCCTTGGAAAGCTAATCATAAAGCCTTCATCGGAAAAGGTTGAAACAGAATCACCTGTGTTTCTTGAACGTATCCAAGGTGATATATGTGGACCTATCCATTCACCATGTGGACCATTTCGATACATCATGATATTGATAGATGACTCTAGCAAATGGTCACAAGTATGTCTGTTATCAACTCAAAATATGGCATTTGCTAAATTACTCGTTGAGATAATCAAATTGCGAGCTCAATTTCCAAATCACACGATCAAGAAAATTAGACTTGATAATGCCGGTGAATTCACATCCTAGACATTCGATGATTATTGTATGTCAATTTGGGATTGTTGTTGAGCATCTCGTTGCTCATGTACACACACAAAATGGTTTGGCCGAATCACTGATCAAACGTCTCCAATTCATTGCTAGACTATTGATAATGAGAACGATACTCCCTACTTCAGTATGTGGTTATACAATATTACATGTTGCATCATTGATTCGCATCAGGCCAAGTACGTACCATAAATACTCCCCACTACAACTTGCGTCAGATCAAGAACCAAATATATCTCATCTAAGGATTTTTGGTTGTGCTGTTTATATGCATATTGCACAACCTCAAAAAACAAAGATGGGGCCACAGAGAAGTTTTAGCATTTATGTAGGCTTTGAAAACCCTTCTATTGTTATATAACTTGAACCTCAAACTGGGAATAGTTGTATAGCTCGTTTTGCTGATTGCCATTTTGATGAAGAAAATTTTCCAGCATTAGGGGGAGAAAGAAAACAGCTAGAAAGAAAAATTACCTGGTATGTACCCATATTATTGCTGCTTGATCCTTATACAAAATAGTGTGATGGAAAAGTTCAAAGGATTTTGCATTTGCAAGATAAAGCAAATCAACTTCCTGATGCATTTACAGACACAAAGAGAGTGTCTGAATTTCACATACCAGCTTAGAATGCTCCTGCTCAAATTGAAGTCCCGAAAGGGCGAATTGAAAATAAAGTCACTCATGAAATCACAACACGCCTAAAGCGTGGAAGACCACTCGGTTCCAAAGATAAAAATCCTAAAAAAATTACTGGAGAAACAAGATGACCTTAAAATGGAGGAAAGTATTCCTGTAGAAATACGAAATGAGGAAAATCAAGAAATTTTGACAAATTATGCCAATACAGGTACAAGGTGGAATCGAATGAGAAAATCAATGATGAATTCTCTTACAGTTTGGCATGTGATGTTATGAATGAAAATAATGGAGATCCCGAACCACGGTCTATTACCGAGTGTAAAAATAGACATTATTGGACTGAATGGAAAAGGCTATTGAAACTAAATTAGACTCTCTTAACAAGCGCAAAGTCTTTAAGCCTACAGTACTCAGTCTTGTAGATGTGAGACCCGTTGGATACAAATGGGTATTTGTGCAAAAAAAGAATGAAAAAATGAAATTGTGAGATACAAGGCATGACTTGTTGTACAAGGTTTTTTTCAAAGGCCTATAATTGATTTTGAGGAAACGTATTCCCATGTCATGGATGGAATTACATTCAAATTCCTTATTAGTCTAGCAGTTCATGAGAAACTTAGTATGTAACTTATGGATGTTGTTACTGCGTACTTATACGGATCACTTGATGCTGAAATTTACATGAGGATCCCTAAAGGATTCAAAATGCATGAAGCATTAAGTTCAAAACCCAAAGAAAGATATTCAATCAAATTACAAAGATCTTTATATGGGTTAAAGCGATCCGGACACATAGGGTACAACCGACTAAGCAAATATTTGTTACAAAAGGGGTATGTAACCGATCCTCTTTGTCTTTGCATTTTCATCAAGAAAATAACATCAGAATGTGATTATCGTTGTTTATGTTGATGATTTGAATATCATTGGGAAAAATGAAGAGATTCTGGAAGCAATCTTATACTTAAAGAAAGAGTTTGGAATGAAAGACCCTGGGAAAACAAAATATTATCTCGGTTTGCAAATTGAGCACTTGCAAAGTGGGATACTTACAAAAAAAAGATATTAAAGAGATTCAATATGGATAAATCAAATCCATTGAGTACCCCAAAGGTCGTCATATCCCTTAATTTGGAAAAGGATCCAATTCATCCACGTGAGAAATCTGAACAAATTCTTGGTCCAGAAGTAACATATTTCAGTGTAATTAGAGCTCTTATGTATCTCGCTAATTGTAATCGACCTGATATAGATTTTCCTGTTAATTTATTAGTGAGATTCAGTTCATCTCCTACTAAAAGACACAGGAACGGAATCAAGCATGTGTTTCGTTACCTTCAAGGAACAATTGATCTGGGAGTATTTTATCACAACAATACGCAACCGAATTTGATTGGCTATGCAGATGCAGGTTATCTGTCAGATCCACACAAAGGGAGATCTCAAATTGGGTATGTGTTCACTTGCAGAGGGACTGTTATTTCTTGGTGTTCCCAAAAGCAAACACTCACTGCCGCATCATCAAACCATGCTGAGGTTATCACATTACATGAAGCAAGCCGAGAGTATGTGTGGTTGAGATATATGACTCGACATTTCAAAACCACAAGCGATCTCCTATCAAATGATGATCCTGTAACACTTTATGAAGATAATTATACATATGTTAATCAAATGAAAGAATGATATATCAAAAGCGACAGAACAAAACATATCCCTCCGAAGTTCTTTTTATTTACTCGAGAGCTGGAAGAGAGTAATGTTATTAAAATTCAATATGGTTGTTCTTTTGGGAATTCAGCGGATCTCTTCACAAAGGCTCTTCCCACTTCAGTAATACGGAAACATGTTCATGACATCGGGATGCAAAAACTACGAAATTTATGAAGAAATCACCAATGCAAATATGGGGGAGCTATACATAGTATACTCTTTTCCCCTTACTATGGTTTATATCCCACTGGGTTTTTCCAAGTAAGGTTTTTAATGAGGTAGCACAAACACATAATTATTGTAATGAGCATTCCATGGGGAGTGCTATGAATAATGAAATGCTCATTAGCAATAAGCTAGATTTGTGATAATTAATTATTTCACTATTTATTTACCTTAGGGGAACACTATGTAATTACCCATTAAATTATCCTATAAATACCCCCTAAGAGGATGAAGTAAATTGCACTTCTCATTCTCACTTTCTCGTTCTTATCTTTTCTATTCATCTTATTCTCCATTCTCTCCATCTCCATCTTATGTTCTATATCAAGTTCATTATCACTTCCTTAATTAATTAGTACAAAGTTAGTGATTTTCACAACAGTTCAGAATTTATGAGTAATTATTGTGTCTAATTGTTTGTTCTATTATTATTTTATTAAGAAATTTTTGAGTAATTATTTACTCCCTCTGTCTCAACTCAATTTGCATAGAGAGAAAAAGGAGTGGTATTTTTGTACAGTGTCTTGATGGCACATAAAACTGAAGTTGTCATTGTTGAAGGGAAAAGATAGTGTACCGTCAACATAAAATTAGAAATAAAAAATTAAAATTTACAAGACTGTTTTACATTTCCGATTCTCTCTAAAATCACTAATATTGCTTCAAAAATTTATAATTTGGGAGCCCAAAATTACAAAAAGTAACCAAGAATCTGAATTTACAGCCACTCGAATGGAAACCCCTAAATTACACCCACAGTAAACATGAAGATCTGTAAAAATTCTAACCAAATATTTCTATTAAAAAATGCAGGGCAACAAAAGAAAGCCACCTAAACGAAAACCCACAACATTAAAGCCTAAAAAAACAAGATCTGGAAACCCTAACCAAGTCATATGAAAAAACATCATCATAGGATTGATAGAGAGAGAGAGAAGAAGATAAGACGTGGTTAGAAGATGAACCTCTCGGCACTGGAGAGAAATTTATTGTTGGAGAAGTGGTCGTAGTCATAGACATTGGCGGGGGAGTTGTTGTTGGACAGGCTGGCAGACTAGCAGCACTTTGGATCTTACGAGTTAACTTTGAAGAGTCACAGGGAGTCGCGGTGGAGACTCGTAGGGATTAACGTCGGAAAATTGCAGGGAGTCACGATGGAGAGTGGCTAGAACTTCAGAACAGGAGTGAAGTAGCAGAAATTCACGACGGCGGTGTTGGCGGTGGGGAGAAAGCTGTGGAGAGGAAGATGAAGCCGCGGAGAAGTTTGAGAGAGGGAGAGGGGAAGTGATAAGTTTGAGAAGAGAGAGGCATCACTTTTAAGGTCTCTAAAGCTGGCCACAAGCGTTAAAGGCTACCAAATCCCCTATTAAACCCTAGTTTATTAGCCCAGGACCAAATGCAATTTAAATCAAAGCTGGGGGCATTTAAGGGATTTTGACTCTAGTCAACTAGTCCATTTTTGGCAAATTACAGAAATTGTAATTTGAGTTGGGACACCCCTAAATAGGAAGCATGCAGTTTGAGCTGGGACAGAGGGAGTCTGAGATATCCCATAAATTGGGCTAAAGTCGTTGTTGTCATCCTTTTCCTTTGAGCCAAGTGCATGTATAATTATACATAATTCACGAAAGTGCACATATAACCCTATGATAATTGAAAGTGCAAATATAACCATATATAGTTAATGTATGTGCACATATAATGTTTTTCGGTAGTTTAAGGTCGGAATTCAGTGAAAAGACACTTTTACCCATTTGTAAAAAATTAAAAATATAAAGAGCATTGATATTACATTCATACCCCTAAAACCCTAATTCTTCCTCTTTCATTTTTCTCTTCTTCTTCCACTAAAAGAAGGGTTGGTACCATATCTGCTAGCGGGGACACGAGTTGGTACCTTATTTTTCTCTCCCGCCACCGCCACCGCCACCGCCACCGCCCTAGTGGCGGTGCAAGTTACGTCTGGCGGTGGGATTGAACATGAAAAAATAACCTCAAACTCAACCTTCTTCCTCATCGCCACTATCTTCTTCATCCTCAATTCTCCCAAATTCCTACATATTTCAGCCCAACTAGGCAACCTAGATTCCCTTGTTCCCCCATTGGAAGCCACATACCCATGCCAAACGTACGTCTACTACCGGGCTCAAGTGCCAGACTACCTCAACATTGGCACCGTCGGCGATCTCTTCTCCCTTAGCCACCACAAGATCGTTGTGCCCCCGATCAAAGTCGGGGAGAGTCATATTTTCTCAATCTCCTGCAAATGCCCAATTTGAACTCAAACTCGACTCAAACCCAAACTAGATTCCTTATCACATACATCTTTCACCCAGAGTATAATCTAACCTCTCTAGCATCAAGATTCAACACCACAGTGCAAGAAATCATTGATGTCAACACAGTTTTTGTTCCAATGAGTAACCTTCCCAACGTTTCTCAGCCGGTGGGTCCGGCGGTGGCACGGCCGCCGCAGCCCCCACAAACAGAGAGCCCCAAATTGGGAGATGACAACAAGGGAGCATAAGTTTTGATTCGGGGTTTGTGGGCTGCTCTTAGTTTTGATTCTCTCAGTGTGTGTTTGGAGAGTGTTAATTAAAGAAGGCTCTGGCGGTGGTGGGTGAGGATGGTGAAGATGGGTGAAGATGGTGAGTGAATATGGGTCCCAGTCACAAGGGAAAAAAATATCCATCAGATTTCAGGTTTTAAGTAAAAGGGCATTTTGGTCCTTGTAAGCCAGTTCACCGTCGGAAATACTGGGTCAACGGCGAAATTGGTGTTATAGGGTTATATTTGCACTAAAAATTATTCTAGGGTTATATGTGCACTTTCTCAAGTATATAGGGTTATATTTGTCTATTTCCCTTTTTCTTTTTTTTACCGAGTACCTTCTTTGTCCCATCCAAGTTGAAGGAATAGAATTAGTTTTTTTTAAATGCATTTATGTCCTCGATTTTTGTGTTTAGTGCACGATAAGGACCGGACCTGAGTTAGGTAATGTGTCTGCATTAATTTGCCCACATAGGTCTAAAATGGTAATCATCGATGCCTCATTTATAGGATAATAATGAGATATATGGTATGAAATATACTACTAAGAATACATAGTATAAATACTAGGTATATATTCATTTCTAATTCATTCACCTTTTTATACGATACTAGTACTTTTTGCTGACTTAAGTTTCAGAGGATTTACCCCTGGGATCTCCCAGGGTTGGTTTTTTTTGCAGGCTACAATCAAGGAGCTTGAGGGTTCTATCCATTCAGTTCCGAGATGCATCAATTGGCACGCTAGTGGGACCGATTGAATCATATTCGAGTTCTTTGGTTTATGTCTACGGTTGCTTGAATGAATGAGAGATTGAGGTTGAAAGGAGCAGGAGCAGGAGCAGGAGATGAAGTGCAGTCGAGAAGGAGTGATATGGCCAATCCCCAAGAATCGCAAGGTGTTGAGCCTGATGAAGTTCGAGTACCAGTGGTTGAGTCAGGAATGATGTACATCTCGACTGATGAACACGAAAGCATAAAGGTTTTTAGTGGTCCCGATCTGTAAATTGTTGAGGCTCCTCAAACGGATTTGGCCAGACCCTTGAGACATCTATAGGTTAACATGGAGCATGGAGTTGGGAATACTGTATTGTACATAATATGTCGGCTGGTTCGTGTGATAACAGAAATGGGCGGTTCACAAAAGTTTATGGTGATTTATATATGAAGGAATATGAACAAAATACCCAAGGGAATCAGAGCATGGGAATGATTGAATCGTAGCAGGATTTGACGCAGGTGGCACACGCGTTGGCGGTGACAGATTATCAATTTATTCCCCTCCTCCCCGAGGCCTTCGAGTATTTCAATAGAGGTGGTTCCGTCGATACTAGTGGCCTTAACATCAGGGCTGATATCTCATGCCTCTACCTAAGATATGCAGGAGAAGCATTCTAAGCACGACCTCAGCCTTGTTTCCCAGATTACCAACGGGGGGTGGTGTACTCAATGGCCCCATTAGCCCCTATAACCTTGATAGTCACTCTTCTAGGGAATGAGACAAGATATGGGTTGATGAATTCTCCGGGGGTTCAAGGATATGGAAATATAACAGCCAGCCAAGGGTCTTACAACCCTTATGGGCAATTGTCGATCTATCCAGGGGGTATGCAACCTCGGGTGAACTTTGGTTACATGGGTACTTAGCCTGTGTATCCAATGTAGTTCGGAGGAAATAAGTGTGGGAGAAATCCAGCTGGTTGGCAGCAAGGATTAACGATGGATGCTGGAGACTCGTTGAAATAGGAGTTAGGCAGGTTAATTGGTCTGATGGGTCAAGTAGCTGGATTGCCTTTCAGTTCGTTGATAACGGGGGTTCGATGACCAGTGGATGTAAAGCCACCGGAAGGACTTCCTAGTTATAGTGGTGAGACGAATCCTCGAGAGTTTATTCAAACATTCTTGAGTCTGATGAACTCAAGAGACATTGAGAAAAGGTTAACGTGTAAGCTGGTTGGGAGCTACCTTTGAGGGAAAGCTTATGAGTGGTTTAATAAGCTGCCCAGGGGTTCCATTCACTCCTACAGAGATTTCATTGGGGCTCTATTGAGCCAATATGCTCTAGAGAAGAAATTCACGAAAACCTTGTTGGAATTTTATCAGATTAAGCAGAAGTTGGGAGAGAGCACGGAATTCTTTTACCAAAGACATGTGGATGAAAGTTTGTGGGTATTAAATACCACAGAAAACGAAGTAATTCAAGGATACTTGTTGGGAATGCAGGAGTTGGAGTTGTACAAGAGATTAAGTACAAACACCACTTAGAAATTGCAAAAACTTCAAGAAGTAGTGGAGCAGTATTTGAGGGTAGAAGAAGCCACAAAAAAACAAGAGAGAGAGTCTGGAGGAGAAATCAGGAAAGAGTAGTGACCCTCGAGGGAAGAAACCAGCAGAGATGGTCACGCCTAATGATATGAATCTACTTGCGAAGACTCTGGATTGCGGAATTAAAATCTTTAACCAAATGAAGGGATATGCAAAGCTTCACTTGACTACACGAATTGATGAATAACTAGCCCTCGGGATTACTCTCAACTCGAATTGATCACCGACTAGCCCTCAGGACTGGCTTTCAATTTGGGAATTTGTTTGCTAACTATCCCGCAGGATTAGCTTACAAATAAAGGGTTCTTTGTTCACTAACTAGATCGCAAGATTAGTTCACAAAGGATATTGATACTTAATTAACCCGCAGGCTTAAGCAACAATGAAAAATAGAGTATTAACTCGAAAGTCTGAATTTTTTATTGATAATCCAAGGGTCTCCCCTAATTATAGGGTATAATTGACCAACACAAATAGAAACTTGGATGACTTATGCCATCTTTAAGAAGCTAATACCATATCTAACTAAACTACTAGAATTTAAATATAAATGATGACCATATTCATCCAAGTAAATCAATCCAAATATTGGATGAATTCTTGAATGAATCTACCCTATCCAAAGCTACCAAATCTAATTCTAATCAAATCAAAACTCCTAAATTACAATATTTCAAAACTAATTCTAAATATGAGCATACTACCCCATTAAAAAACTCAATGGGAAAAAGAGTATAGTGTTAAACTCTTAAAATACTAAGGTAATAAAAATATAATAAATGATACTTTTGATATCGTATCATTCCCTCCATGGTCGAAAAGTTTTTTCCTCGAAACGTGAACGATCTTCAAAAGTAATTAATGGAGATAAATGTCTCATTCATTCTTGTAAATTCTGCTAATAAACGATGATTGGACGCCGACTAGGAAATGACTGAGATGGTGATATGGAAAAAACTCCTAGAACTCACGAGAAAAAAAGGCTGGCGAGAAACTGAGATTATCTAGCGATAATATCACGAAACAATTATCAGCTCGCGATGTGAAGATATGGATTTTTTTACTCATGTGTGGTGCACACGCCCTCCACTGGCCTGCGCATGAGATTCACGCGCCCTGGTGGTCTATCACGCGTGAATTACACGCTCCAAGCTTCTTCTTCACTGGAATCCCTCTGATATGACTTCTCTTAGCCGGAGTTGTGTGTAATAGAGATTAATGAATCGGCGAGGGAGTTTCTCTGCATTGAACCAATCCCGGACAACACAAGCTCAACATCGGCAAACTATAACGATTGGTGGAAAGAATCTGGACTAAGGACGGCGCTGATCGGTGTCTGAAACTGAGCGACGTCGGGCGGTAATTGTGATCGAAGCTAAGCGAAATACGACGAATATGGGTTGTAGAAGAACGGAACAGATCTGGAACTGTAGAGATGCTAGCCAGGATAAATAGAAGCTTCGCCGTCGACTCTCAGAGACGAAGCTGAGGCAACCGGTGGCGAGGATTTCTGGCAGTGGTGCAGCAATGGCTTCATCGGAGATGAGTGCCAGTGGTAGCGAGATCGACGGAGATGCTGAGCAGCGGCGCCGATAAGGAGATGCCCAGTGAAAACTGATTGTTGCTTCTTCTTTTTTTATAATTTTTTTGAAAAAAAATACAGATATGAAAAACTGATATGAAGGTACCAATTATTATCGCCCTACAATACCTACTGATGTCGACTGATAAGATCATCGCAGAAACTTTTGCTTTGTTCTGATACCAAATGATATGAATCTCCTTGTGAAAACTTTGGATTGCGGAATTTTAGATTTTTGACTAAACGAGGGATTTCGCAAACCCTAGTATAGTCGTACAAACTAATCAAAACTAGCCATCGGGATCTTGAACAGCTCGAGAATTATAAAGCCAACTAGCCCACAGGATTGGTTCACAATTCAAAATTTTACTCGTTAACTAGCCCGCAGGATTAACTCAAAAATAAAGAGTTCTTTGTTCACTAACTAGCCCACAAGATTAGTTCACAAAGGGTATTGATACTTAATTAACCCTTAAGGTTAAGCAACAATGAAAATTAATGCTCGCAAGCAATAACTCGAAAATCTATTTTTTTGTATTGATAATAATGTTGTTGTGTGTAATATCTCGGTCAAACCCCTTCATTTATAGAGTAAAATGTGGCCAGTACAAATAGAAAATGAAAAGAATTATGACAGATTTAAGAAGTTAAAACCATATCTAATTACACTACCTAATTTAAATATCAATGATGACCATATTCATTCAAGTAAATCAATCCAATTATTGGATGAATTCTTGAATGAATCTACCTTATATAAATCTACCAAATCTAATTCTAATCAAATCAAAACTCCTAAATTACAATATTTTAAAATTAATTCTAAATATGAGCACACTGGCATATGGTCGTATACCGGTGGAAGTAGGTTGACAATCCGCCGATCGATCATAAAATGACGATTATTGAGGTGAGATCGGAGCTGGCGGTGGTGACAGATGGGCCAGTGATGACGGGCTGGAATGGGTGGTGGCGAGGGCTGAGCTAGTGGTGGCGGCGGACGGTGGTGGCAGATAGTGGTGTGTTTTAGGATAGAGGGTTGGATTGGTATTTTTAGAAAATGTGGGGGTTGGGTTTGTAATTAAAATTTATAGGGACAATGTGTAAAATTTATAGGGACAATATGTAAATTCATCAATTATTTTTGTAAGAGCTACATTCCATAGCCATTAGATATGATGATTGATTACATGTACACGAGACACGTCTTTTAATCCAAATACTAAATTACTGCATATTATCACCGGCATCATGAAACTCTGGCTCCTCCTCTTGTGCCACCGAGCGAAGGTCTTCTGAAGCAGTGAGAAAATCAAAAAGATTCATAAGCATGAATCTTGAATAACAATTAAGATTTGCAAGCACAAACCTTAGGTTTTGGTTTTGAAATTCACCAGAGAGAAAATAATCTCCAAAATAATATTATGATTCAATGAATAAAATATCCAAACATGAGGTCTTTAAATACTAAAAGGAAAAACCGAAAATAAGTAGAAAACAGAAATCTAAATCGGAAACGATTTAAAAAACACAAAATTGAGATTTTGAGGCCTTAAAGGACCTCAAATGTCGAGACGGTTCCAACGCATCCAGCCCGCCTGATTCTGACTCCGAACGCAAAAGTTACACTGAAAACTGAATCGAACATTTACGGCTATCCATCGCTTCTTCAATATTCGCCGACATTCGCCCTGCATCAGTCTCCTCCACCTCCGAAGAACTCGACCCCGAGTTCTCTTCAAGATAGAGAATCTCATCCTCATGGTACTCATAAATATCAGCCACGTTAAAAGTGTTGGAAATACTCATAGTATCCGGAAGAGCAACAACATAAGCATTATCATTAATCTTTCACAACACCTTAAACGGACCATACTTACGTGGTTTGAGCTTACTGTACGTACCAACTGGTAATCGTTTCTTGCGCACAAATACCATGACGTTATCTCCTTTCTTGAAAACCTTGAGTCTCTTACGCTTATTAGCAGCCTCCTTATTCTTCTTCCCAGTAGCCTCCAAACGAGCCTTAATAGATTCCTTGGTCTCCAACATTTCCTTCACCAATTTTTTTCCCACTTACAAACTCTAGAAACCTTTAGCAACTCGACCAAATCTACCACATGCTTCGGAACAGTAGCATAAATAAGAGAAAATTGAGATTTTCCCGTAGTTGAATGCACTGCACTGTTATAGGTAAATTTTACCAGGGGCAAAGCCAAATCTTACTGCTTCGGCTTCTCACCACAAACACTACGAATTATATTTCCTAACATCCTATTCGTTACCTCAGTCTGTCTGTTAGTCTGGGGTTGGGCTGTAAAACTCTTATTCAAAGCAGTCTCAAACATCCGCCACAAAGTAATCCAAAAATGTCTGAGGAATTTCGTATCCCTGTCAGAATTGATAGATATGGGAACTCCATGGAGATGAAGAACTTCCTGAAAAAATAGCTTTTCAATATTGGATGCATCAACAGTCTTCTTGCATGCAATAAAATGCGACATCTTGGAAAACATGTCCACCACTACAAGCACAGAATCTACACCACGTTGGGTACAAGGAAAACCTACACAAAATCCATGGACAAATCTTGCAAAATATCTTCAGGAATAGATAATGGCATATACAGACTAGTATTTTGAGACTGACCTTTAGAAACTTGACAGACATAACACTTCTTAACAATGGTGCTCACGTCCCTTCTTAAATGTGGACAATAATACCTCTCCTCCAAACTAGAAATCGTCTTATCTCTTCCGAAATAACCACTAAGACCGCCACCATGTAAATCTTGAATCAGTTTTTCCCTCAACGAAGAGTTAGGGATGCACAACTGACTCCTTTGAACATATAGCCATCACGAACATGATAATCTTCTCCATTAATGTTGCCCTCATTGAACTTCGCCCATATCTCTTTAAATTCACCATCTTCCTCATATAGCTCCATCAAACATTCAAAACCAACTATCTCCTGTGCCAAAGTAATCAACAAAGAATCCCTCCTACTCAAAGCATTGGCCACCTTATTCGACTTTCCCGACTTATGCTAAATAATGATAGGAAACTTTTCTAGAAAAATGACCCATCGAGCATTCATCTTATTAATCATCTTCTTGATATGGAGAAAATTCAAATCCTGATGATCAGTGAACAGAATGAACTCCCTCTGAATCAGGTAATGCTCTCACTGTCTTAGAGCTCTAAAAGCAACATAGAACTCCTGATCATAAATACTCCACTTCTGCCGAGCCTCCGTCAGCTTCTCATTGAAAAATGCCACTGGTCTCTTTTCCATGGATAGCATAGCTCCAATCCTTACACACGCAGCATCGCATTCTACTTCAAAAAACTTATCAAAATCAGGTAAAGCTAATACTGACACAGTACACAGCTTTTCTTTTATCAAAGCGAAACTTTGTTCTTGCTCAGAACCCCAACGAAATGTTCCCTTCGTCAAAAACTCAGTTATGGAAGCAGTCACATCACTGAAATTCAGGACAAAACATCTATAAAGCATAGCCAGACCATGGAAACTACGTACCTCCATTACAGACGTAGGTGCTGGCCATTCGCGAATAGCACGCACCTTATCATCGTCCACCTGAATTCCATCTTCACCAACAACGAAACCCAGAAAAAGAAACTTGTTGGTGTTGAACGTACATGTTAATGTACAGCTGATATTTGAGCAAAGACTGCAACACTTGCCTAAAATGCTCTAAATGCTCCTATTTGGTCTTACTATAAATAAAGATATCATCAAAGTAAAACACCACAAAAGAACCAATGAAAGGGCGTAAAACCTGATTCATCAACCTCATAAAGGTACTAGGGGCATTGGACAATCCAAAAGGCATCACCAACCACTCATACAGTCCATCCTTACTCTTGAAAGTCGTCTTCCACTCATCTCCAGGCCTTATACAGATCTGATGATATCCACTCCGAAGATCAATCTTCCAAAAAACCTTCAAACCCTCTAGCTCATCAAGAATATCCTCCAATCGAGGAATTGATATTTAATAGTAATCTTCTTAATTACCCTACCATCAACACACATTCGCCACTAATTTCCCTTCTTAGGAATAAGAAGAACAGGAACTGCACAGGGACTCATACTCTCACGAATAAACCCTTTTTTAGCAAGTCTTCAATATGTTCCCTTAGAATCTCATTCTCATTCGAACTCATATGATAGTGTGGGAGGTTTGGAAAGCAAGAGCTAGGAACCAAATCAATCTAATGTTGAATATCCCGTATAGGAGGTAACTCATTTGGAATCTCGTCACCAGTTAACTATTTGAAATCCTCCAAAATTGTCTGCACTTCAACTGGAATCGGTGCCTCCTCCTTCTCTGCACTCAAAAACCCCTTCATCACCATGGGATAAAAAATACTCAGCTTCAGCAAGAGCCTCATCAAATTCTTCTTCACCTCGTGTCATAACCAGAAAATTCAACTGCTTACTTCTTGCGACACTATCAAAACACTTAACAGGAGCCATAGCAACCTTATGCCTGCCCCATGCAAACAACATAACATTGTCATTCCCCATTTTTATAACTTCATTATCAAACTACCAAGGCCTCTCCAACAAAACATGGCACACATCCATATCCAGTACATCACATATCACGTTCTCTCTGCAATGATTCCCAATTGAAACTGGAACACTAAAAGTTAACGTCGCCCTAACCTGATTATAAGTTATAAGGGTTTTCATGAGGCTCAGTGGGTAATTTCATATATAAGGGTTTTCATGAGGCTCAATGGGTAATTTCAGATATTCAACTAATTTCGCAAAAACAATATTTTCAGAACTACCATTATCAACAATTTAATTTCAAAACTTATTACTAATCGAACCGTGGGTTTTGAAAAGATTCTTACGCTGCCCCTCATCCTTGGATGACAACAAAAATTGCTGCAAACACAATGTTGACTTTCTCATTTGTCTCCTATTCGGATAATTCAGCTCCTTTATACTCATCCACTGCATTGTTCTCACCATCTTCTTCCAGGAGTACCACGGTCCTTGATGAGCAAACATTCGACATGTGTCCCACACCACCGCAACGAAAACACATTTCACCACTTGGCTTAGAATATGGGTTAGGTTGTCTCTGCTATGGTGACCTGGCTGGGAATACCTTCTTGTCTTTGGCACCACCTGAACCACCTCCAACAGTACCTAGATTAGAATCCTTAGTTACCATTGTCTTCTCTTTACTCCTGGATGACTCGAAATTGCTTTTGGGATGAAATTTAAGAATGCCATAATTGCTACCACCTCTGCCACGAGGTGAATTCTCCATCATCTCTACCTTTATGGCCAAGGTTTGAGCCTCGGTTACAGCCCACACGCTCTGTATCCCCATCTTCTCCTAAATTGAAGATTTTAGTCTGCTGATATACCCAGCCACTTTCTGATTCTCAGACTCGCCAAGTTCATTGCATTCACTGTACCGTATGAATTCAGCTGTATATTCCTGAACTGACCTCCTTCTCTGAAAGCATTCAATGTACAGCTTGTACATAATTTGCTCGTAATCAGTGGGAAAAAATTGATCTAGCATCAACTTCTTCATCTTTCTCCAAGATCTGATCGGATTCTTATTCTGCTTGTGCCTTGAGTCAGTCATCCTGTCCTACCACACGGCAGCTATACTCTTCAACTTAACTGCAACCATCTTAATTCATCATTTGAACTTGATGAATCATCGACAACATTCTTCCCTCCTTAGATTCCTCCTGGACGATCGCTCGCCATTGCTCAAAGTCTCCGCTCGCGTCTACAATACCTCCATCTACCTACTCAACGCAACCAGTGATGCGATAATCGCATCCCCTTTCGCCTTGGTTAATGGTTGATCACTCATCGTGAATCAATGGAAAAGGTCAGGGAAAATCCTGCTCTGATACCAATTGACACGGTCAGAATATCAAAGAAATCAGCAAACATGAAACTTGAAGAATAACTAAGGTCTGCAAGCACAAACCCTAGGTTTTGGTTCTGGAATGCACGAGAGAGAAAATATTCTCCAAAATAGTATTATGAATGATTAAAAAATCCTTATAATACATTACTTCTTTAAATACTAAAATAAAATTTAGGAATAATAAAAAAGGAAATTCGGAATTATTTCCGAACTAAAAAGAAAATCAGAAAATGCTCAAAAATAGTAAATTAGCTTTTTGAGGCCTTACATTAACTCAAATGGCTATTCTGACCTGCAAGGACCATGATCTACTCGTCGAGACAGTTCCAACATATCCAGCCTCGTCTGATTCTGACCCCGAACACAAAAGTTACGTTTAAAATCGTATCGAACCTTTACGGCGATCTATCGCTTCTTCAATTTTCGCCGCCATTCATCCTGCATCATATTCTATTACCAACGTTGCTTATTACTGTGATCGACGCCGCTCATCCCTCTCGCAGACATGAGATAACCGACGTCGCTCGCTTTTCTCGTAGACGTTGTACTTATAAGTATATGAATAATTAAATAACACCCTAGTGATGCACGATTTAAAATAATTTAATATATATATTAATAATATAATTTACTTTTTAACAAACCTAATTTTTTATACTACTCCATTTCTTATGAATTTTAAAAGATTTTATAATACTTTTAAATTTGACTTTGTGTTTATATTTTCAAATGAAATAAATTAAATATAGAGTTCGAGTAATACATTATCAAAGTCGAATATTAATAAATAAAATTTACTTTTTCACCGAATAAAATTTTATCTACTACTTATTCATAATGGCGAGGTATTGAGAAAGATCGTCTTTCCTTATACATATGGAAAGACGAGGTTTGATTAAAACTATAGAAAGATAAAAGGATTTCATTGTAATATTAAAAATTTATTACACAACGTGTAGTAGTTATAAATTTATTACCCGATTAATGCAACCCAAAAAAATTTATCTTCATTTATCGTAATTTGCAGTTTAAACCTTGGTCTTTCCATAACTTATGAAAATATTGTCTTTCAAGAGACGGACTCATTCATAATTATATGAAATAAGTAATATATAAATAAGTAGTATATAAAATTTTATTCGGTGAAAAATAGAGTTTATTTATTAATATTCTATTTCGATCACATATGACTCGAACACTACATTTAATTTATTTTTATTTGACATGTGGCTAATTCCAAGGGTGACGAGTGACAAAGGTGATGTGGTTAAGAGTTGCTTAACTAATTAACGGTCAACTCTTATATGACATTCTATAAATAAACACAAATGAAATGGTTAGAAATTAACTAATCAAGAGTCAACCTTACTTGACATTCCGTACATAAAAACTAATGAAATTCTTAGAACTTAACTAATTAATAGTCAACACTTAATTGACATTTCATACATAACATTAATGAAATGGTTAGAATTTAACTAATCAACGGTCAATCCTTACTTGACTTTCCACATATAATCATTAATAACTAAGCGTTTACCTTAACTAGTCAACGTTCAATCCCTACTTGACTTTCCATACATAAGCACTATTGAAAAGTATCTAACGGACTAACGGTCAACCCTTAATTACTTGACTTTCCATACATAAACACTAATGAAATGGTTAGAGTTTAACTAAAGAAAGACCTTAACTAATCAACGGTATACCCTTACTTGGCTTTACATAAATAAACATTAATAACTAAGGTTTGACCACAATTAAGCAATGATCCACCGTTATTTGACTTTCCATAAATAAATATTAATGAAAATGTTTGAAGTTAACTGATTAACGGTTAACCCTTACTTGACATTTCATAAATATAAACACTAATGAAAATGTTTGATTTTGACTAATGACCCCTTACTTGACTTTACCTAAATAAACACTAATAACTACTATTTGACCTAAATTAGTCAATGGTCAACCCTTATTTGACTTTCCATACATAAACGCTAATGAAAAGGTTTGACCTTCAGAAATCATCAATCAACCATTACTTGATATTTCATACATAAACACTAATGAAATAGTTATAACGTAACTAATTAACGGTCAACCCTGACTTTCCATACATAAACACTAATGAAAATGTTCAACCTTGCAAAATCAACGAGCAACCCTTACATGACTTTCCACTTAATTATATATACATGAATTATAATAGTTAATATTTGACCTCAACTAATCTAGGTTCAATTCTTACTTAACTTTATAAATACTAATAAAAAAAGGCTTGTCATTGATCAATCAATGGTCAACTTTATTATTATTATTTATTTAAACCACCATAAGGTGGTGAGATATTTATTGGGCTCCCGAAACCCTTAAAGAGGCATAAAAGCCAAAAATTCACACAATCTGAGATTTTAAATGCACAGTTTGCATTGTTTATAACAACATATAATGCTATCAAGCAGTGAAAGATGAAGTGAGAACATAGTCATATATCTACCTTGTGTTGCAATTTAGCGAATCATTAAATGAAACACAATTTAGCCTCACAAGGGATATTCACTTCTAAATACAGCTTAGCGAATCTTTGAAAGAAACACAATTTTGCCTCTAAAAGGTGACTAAGACACTCCATACTGTCTAGCTCAGCAGCTGCAGCAAGATAATTTGTTCCATTTCTCCATTATTTCCATATTACTCTAGCAGCAAGCATTTTCTTCTTCATAGAGCTCCTTCCTCTCTATTTTCACAGCTTGTAGCTTCCAACCTCTGAATACTAATGAACAGTCAACTATTACTTAACTTAATACTATTCTACATACTAATGAACAGTCATAACTTTAACTAATAAAATATCAACCCATATTTGTTTCATCAAATTTGGATACTATTTTTAATATTTATATATCTACGAAACTCTACATATAAATATAATAATACTATATTTTTAAAATTTAAACTAAGAGAAAAAATGTTAAAGTATAATTGAACTTTTAATTTAAGCCCTTAAATATAAAATTGAAAATTTTGTTTTAAGACCATGTACAATGGTAAGTCCGCTCCGAACTCGCTCTTGCAGTTTTAGTTCATTAAATAATCAATCTCTCTCTTCCACTTCAGCAATTAAACCCAAAACTAAATCACTCCAATTTTTTCTCTACAGTGGTTGAGACCACTCCATTGACCCCACTTGATTCTCTCTATCTTATTCATTAATTTTAACTTTAATATTTAATTCAAATAAATCAATTTACTGAAAATAAATTGATATCTGAAATTTTAAAATACACCTATAATTATTGTATTTTATTTTATTTTATTTTTTCAAATTTTAATTTTGAAATTAATTTCAAATTTCAAAATTTATTTTATGAACAATAATTTAAAAGAACCATATATATTTTTTAAAGAATGTCATTTTGATTTGTAAAAAGAACCAAATTTAATTTAGATTTTAAAAAATAAAAATCAGATTATCAAAGAATTTTCCCATTTTTGGAATTTTAAAATAGGAACAAAGATTTTTTATCAAAATTTTAAAATTCTTTTTAAAAAAATCGGTTGGAACACGTTGTACCACCTGATTGGACCACATGTCCCAATTAGGTTTTAAAAAAATTAAAAAGCTGGGGAACAGCGGCACCACGTGGGCCAATCATAGCGTGCCACGTGACACCCTGGGTCAAAGAAAACATGTGCGCTTGGCAGGAGGGCTAGGCACACATGGAGTGGTCTTGGACGGTGTGCGAGGCCCCCATTGTGGGTGTTTTTGGTCTCGGTTCGGGCTTAATTTTTAACTGAGCCCGTTATGATCCCTCCATTGTACATGCTCTCAGCCCATAAATCTGGCCCAAAAACTAACCAAAACCCTTATTTATAGCCCCCTTTGAGTGACATTTTTTTAATGGCATGTTTGACCATCAATAACTATTATTTTATACAATAACTGATATAGTGTGAGATGTCTTCAGATTCTCTGTAACGAGCAGTTTCTAAAAAGTAAAATGTTATTGTTGTTATTTTATGCAATTAAAGTTATCGATGGTCAAATATACCTTGAAAAAATGTTTAAAAATATAGAGACATAAATAGGGAATTAGAGGTAGTACTCTAATCTAATAAAAATTAAAAGATAACAATTCCAATAAGATTATATAAAGGCCCAATTATGGCTCAATCACACTATTGAACCCTAAGCATATAAAAGCCCCCAACACCTTCCCCATTTTACTTTCCTTCTTATTTTGCTCCCGCCCCAGCCTCCGCCCCCTCCCTCGCCTTCACCCCCTTTCTTTCTTTCTTCGTTTGCCCACCCCCTTTTCATTCCTTCTTCATTTACTTCTTCTCTCCCAACCCCCCACCACCTTACATCAACACCACCTCGCCACCACCATTCTACTACTTTGCATGAACACCATCGCAATGGGCCTCCAACAATACCACCGTGACACACCTCTTGTCGACGCCACTGCTACCGCAACGTGTCTCTTGTCAACGACACTGCCACCACAAAGCTACAGGCAGAAAGATCTCAGGCGGAAAAATATCTTTTGTGCCATCAGCCTAGAACGCTAATCTGATACCACCAGTCGGGCGTCGCTGTGCACCGCCGCGTAACAAGTTCAAACCTCACCACCAATACAGTTTGTATAGAATTATGTAATTTTATATTAGTTCTTGAATACTGTGATTTTGTTTGTATAGATTTAGTAGTTGTAATTTCAAGACTTAACCTAGTCCTCATTAGGAATATGTTTTTTAAAATTTATTTTTAGGGGCTTGCATTTACAAGCTCTTGACCTTTTTTGTCCTAAATTAAAAACCCTAAAATTATCCTTTCAAACTCGGAACTGTTTCTTTTCCAAAAAAATAAACCACGAAGTTGTCAATTACGAGCTCGGAACTATGGTTCCAAACTCGAATGTATTTTCAAGACTGAACCTGACCTAACGATGTTTAGAATCCTTTTTGTTGAATATTTTCCTTAAAAGCACAAATTTCGGTTTTGAGCTCGTAACGAATACTCAGGAAAGTTTTTTAATTACGTCTGAATATAGTTCCTAGTTAGGATTTATTTTTTGGCTCTTCATGATACTATGCATGAGTGAGTTTTGAACTCCGAACGACTGCGACAAATTAAAAAAAATCCCAGATCGAGTTCACTCTAAAAACATTGAATCCATTTCCGACTGTGAAACTATAAGACCCACCCAAATTCAAATTCTCACTCTCGCGGGAAACAAGATTGATGCCGTCTTCAAATCCTAATGCACCGGTTTGAGGGTATCTGTAAAAATTGATGTGAGAAAGCTGACCAAGTAACCCGGGCTACGAAGAAAGGTTTGTTGCTTTCAGATCCCAAACTAGGTTCAATGCTTTAAGAGATACCTGA
>JAULKM010116500.1:0-21829 GCA_032355605.1 Rubia tinctorum | reverse complement strand
CTAGGGGCATCTGCCCCCCCCCCCCCCCGGACCCCCAGGCCAGGGTCGCAGAAGCGGCTATTACAGTATTCAAGGCATACCAACACCAACAAAGAACACTAGCAAAACAAATTTAGAGTAACAAGAAAACTATTGAAAAGCTCAACACAATAACCAACTAAGCTACAAAAGGGAAAAACACAAACTAATACTACCAAGTAGTCATGCAAGCGAACAATCTAATTTAAACTAGAATCCCCGCCAGCGGCTCCAAAATTTAATTAGCACTCTGAGGGGTCGTTAACAAACCAACCATTTGGGAGATCAATTACCCGCGAAGCGCTATATGCAAAGATAAAGATGATTTGTTGCTCTGGTATGGTCTCTACCAACTACTAGAAAATAACTAGTGGTAAGTCCCAGGTCGTCCATAGAGAGGCTAGAATCGGAAAGTTAACTAGACACAACTCATAGTCGGGCGTCACTTTCATTGTGTGTCGGCAATAACTAGTGTTACAAGTATAGGATTGGAGAGGTTTTTATCTAACAACTATTAATCATGCAAATCATATAGATTAAACTATATTAAACTAGCTTTGGGGATATTTGCATGACATGACTGATGGATGACTTTGATCCTAGATTCTATCACATGTAAGACATATAAACCTATCTTATGTTTATGTCATATAGTGTGGATGATAGTCAGACATGCCCAGTGTCTGTCGCACAAAGGTTCATCATCATCTTATTGGCTAGCACTCCGCCTCCGTCGATCAACATGCATGAACTCACCCCGCCGGTACTCACGAACCTATAATAGGTCTAACCCAATACTCCCAAGATAGAAATACAAGTCTAGCATGATGGCATATTACTTATAAAACTACAGTGCATCATAGAACATATATTACATGAATTTTACAAGAATATAAAGCATAAATCAAGAACGAATATTCATAGAAGAGAAAGACAGGGAAATATAAGAATCACACAAAATCATCATCTAGTCATGAATACAAATAAATCCCCAAGTAGTTACACTATTCCATGAACATTGAACCCAATTCAATCATTGGATTCAATGTCATAGGCATAAAGTAGGAATAATAAAAGAGAAGAGAAGAGTTAGCCTAATTTTCTCTCTACCCTCTCTTAAATCCAGGAAATTACAGTAATGAAGGTTCTTTAACCCTCGTAGACTAGTGGCTCTTATATAGTAGGTGAAAATGGACCTCAGAAAAGGCCAAAATAAAAGGGAAACCCTAGCAGCCACGTCGGCATTGGCCGTGCAATTGCACACGGCCCGCGCCACACGACCCATGCAAAAGTACACGGCCTTCAGACTGGAGGCGTTCCTCAGCTAAACAAAGCACGAAGCCCGTGGAAAGATAGGCGGGCTGCCGACTGGAGAGCATTTCTGGCGGTCTAAGCGGCGCAGCCTGTGCCAAAGCACGTGGGCCGCCGTCTGGAGTCAACCTCTTTTGTTTCTGATTGTTCAGCCGCACAATAGGTCACGAGGCCCGAACTTGAGGTCCGTGTCTTCACATTCTGGGTGGACAGACCGTGCAAAAGTACACGGCACACGTTAGGACTTAGTTGAAGGAGCCATCGGTTCGGTACGGGCCGTGCCAGTCTTCACTTCCTTCTGGATTTTGACTCCTTTCTTTGCCGCATCCATCTACTACCACTTTTAATCTCGTGGTCTTTAGTCTACCATCCTTGCAAATGACCTTCTACTATCTAATAACATTCTTGCGAATGGCCTCCTACATAGTCTGAAGAGTTTACGAGAATTCTACAAACAAAAACTCACAGAAATGGATCTAGACGCTCGTATGGACATATAATCTATTAGATCTAAAGTAAGTTACAAAATAAGGGGTTCAGATGTGAAAACCACAAACGATCATCTAAACCCTTCGTAATGCAACTCACCTAAATCTAGCAATCTACCATACAAAAGATAACCAAAAGATACGTTACATTTTACGTCCCATCACTGGGAAAGTCATCCGCTTATTTGGTTCACTGTGCCTGAGATACAATTTTTGTTTTTGATTTAGCATGATTAGGAGAGATGTATACCACGACCTAAAAGTAATTCCGCTAATTTAATTTGGATGGAAGAAATATAAAAAATCATTAATTTTAAAAAAAAATTGGAAAGCCTAAGAACAAATTCTTAATGCCAGAGAATTTTGTCACACCTACAGATTTACAATGACTTTCGCAACAAAAATGTAAACCTAAAATAAAAACCAGTGTAAACAACTCATACTTCAACAACCCTTAAACTAGAAACGGACAGTAAAAATACTCCATCATTTACCTAAATATCACAAAAATTTCAAACTAGAACTATTATTTTTAAATTAATTTTATGTTTGCACACACTCAGATTAAATCGACTAATTGTTTGATAAGGTCATCTTATAATTAGTATGATGGGGATTTGATATTTATTTTTTATTGTAACAAAAATAATTTTATTATTAAATTTTAATGTATAAATAATTATAACTCAATCTTTAAAATGAGTTTAATTTTATTATTAATCTAACTGTAAGGGAGCCTAGCAAGAGATCGTCTCTTATATTTATAGTCAAATTTGGTTAGCCACGTTTTTTCTCTTTTAAATTCAAATTATTTTCTACTCAACTCCATTCACTAAAAATTAAAGTTTTATTTTGTTTGAGTTCATTATTAACATTGGCGAAATCTTGGGAAAATTTATTTTTTCATACGCATATGGAAAGACGGGGTTGAATTAAAATTATAGAAAAGTAAAAGATTATATTAAAATTTATTATACAATATGTAGTAATTATAAGTTTTTGACTCAATTAATACAACCTAAAAATTTATTTTAATTTATTGTAATTTAAAATTTAAATTGTGATATTTTCATAATTTATTGAAAGATCATTTTTTAAAATACGGATTAATGAACCAAACAAAGATAATCTTTCAAAATACGGACTCATTTACCATACAAAGATTATCAAGAGGGAAGTAGATGTTGAAAGTATCACATTAATCGCTTATGCTGATTCCACGCGGTGGCCAGTGGCCCAGTGGGTGTTTTTTTCCCTTCTCTCGAAAGAGGACCACCGGGTGTGTAAGGGCGAGGCAAACTCTACAACTCCCTCCGTTTCAGTCAAACTGCATACTTACTATTTGATACTAATCTCTACTAAACTTTAACTGCATATTTAAGTAAATATATAAATAATAATAATATCGTATGTGATATTGTTGAACTGAAACAGATTGAGTAAAGGCGCATTACTAATAATCTACGTATGATAGACAATTGTCACACAACACAGGAGGTACGTGGAAGAGATTTTCGTTTCTTCTCACCAACTCCATGATTAAATTTGGTGACTTCGTCCAAGTGAATTGTTGGTAGACAGATTAACAATTAAATGAGGGACCTGATAAATTCCCTTTGTCTAAATTCCGGGTAAATATAGAAAAAATAAATTCAATGCCATTTTTTAAAACTCATCAAAACCACGAGGACCTTTTTGCAAATAAATAAAACAAATTCCCAAAAATAAAAAACCATACCAAATCGTTCTTTCCCAATTTTACACAAACTCAAACTCCTCCAAATTCTTAATTCTGCATTAATAAATGATACAATTTCATCAAATTGCTGCAATTACTTCAATTTGAACCGATCCGAGCGCATTCGATGAATAATCAACAAGGTAAATCACAATTTCTTCTAAAATCTGGAAAAAAACTCAAACCCAATGCCAACAGAATTTCTCCGTGAAAATCATGTTAAAACGATTATTCTTACGTATAATAGCATGCTCCATGCAGAAAGATGAATGCAAATGGATTTTTTAAAGCTCAGATACACAGTTTTGAGGATAAACAACTAACCAAGCATGAAATTGCATTAACTGACCAGGAAGAAAAAAGAATCATGCAAATAAAAGGTAAATACCTAAATCTATGTCGAAGTGTGTGATTGTTATAGCTGCGAACTAGATTTGTTGATTTTTAACTATTTTCAAATGATGTTTATACCTACAACCTGTATTGTGTTTAATTGATGAACAAACTTATATTTGGTGTTGTTGAAATGATGTTCATCCAACTGTGTAATCTATTATCGTGTTGAATTTGATGTTCATCAAACTCAGCAATCTGTTATCTTGCTTTAAACTGAACATAAAATCCATGAGCATTACTGACCTTCTGGTTGATGATTTGGAACAGAACAATGATGTTTAACAGCATAAAAACTGGACAGACTGAAGAAAGTATTACAATGATGATCAATTTCATTCATATGAATTTTAGTACATCTGATGTTCCACGATATTTTGCTGATCTTTACATGTTTATCACTGATAATATCAAGTATTATTCTCAACAAATTTTGTTCTCATATTTATCAATTTCATAATGATATTCCAATCATACTGACCAACTTTATTTGATAAGACAACAAGTAATGAAATTCAAGATATTGATATCTACAAGCATTCAAAAGGGATTACAACAATGTCTTGGAAAAGAGATAGAAAATTTGTATAGAAGATATGCAAATACTCTGGATTTTAGCATCAGAAAATAACAATGCGTAGGGTTGAAGGTATAGTTACAGAAAATAATACAATTGTTCTTGCCAAAGGAAAACCAAAAATATGTCTATTCCACCAAAAATGGAAACAAACAGTAGAAAGAGGAAGGAATTCTAATCTCACGGATTGGATGAAGAGCACAGATCAGGATCTAACTCATCGATAAAATGAATGTTGTCAAGAACCACTTCATCGACCACAACAACGAGCTAACAAGGACTAAATGGAAGCACCTACAATGAAGTGAGCGAAGGATCAAAAAGGGAAAAGACAAATCCATCGAAACACTAGAAGCATCTGGTTTAAATCCTGTAACTGGTTATAAATACATGGTTAATGGCGTAGGTGGTTAAGAACAGTTAGGGCACACAATGAGAGACCACATAAATTATGTGAACCAACTTAGAATGAAGAAAATAGAAGGAGGCGATGCTCAAAACAGCATAGACCAAATGGAGGTTTTTTTGTCCAAGGTGAAACAGAACAATGAAGATGGGAAATTGTGTGCACTATTTTGCCGAGATTCTGTGATGGATGGGGACTACATCATTTTTGGAGACATCATGATATTTGATACAACATATCGCATCAACAAGTATAGACTCATATGTGCTCCATTCGTTGGTCTGAATAATCACAGGAGGAACATAATATCTGGCTACACATTCATCAACGGCGGAATTACTGACACATTCATTTGGCTGTTGCAAATGTTTAAAAAATGTACAGGGGAAGGAATCTGTAACTACCTTCACGAACCAGAATGTAGAAATGTCTAAAGCAATTGATGAGGTAAAAAAAGAATTCTCAGTTCTGATAAAAAATACGGAACCTGTCCTGCTTACTAATTTTATTTTACAGTTCCTTATTACTTAGGTGATATTTAAATAGCAATAGTTGATGTTCACTATCAGTTTTTTGGATTCTTACAAAGAACATATATGCCAGAAAAATCGTATTTTATTTGTACCTTAATTGCAGGTTTTTAGTGCCACAAAGTATAGAATTTGCATTTGACACGGGAAGGAAAATTCCATGAGTTACTATGAAAATTTGAGGAGTTTCAGCTTGGCATTTGACAAGTGACTTAGGCATTGTATCAATGAAGATGAATTTGAAGAGTGCTGGGTAGAAGCGATAAAAATATTTGGATTACAAGATCATGTTTGGTTTAGATGCATTTCCAAACTCAAACACAATTGGTGTACAGCTCTCGGCAAGGACTATTTTTTTAGCTAGAACGCTCTCTTCATAAAGAAAAGAGGGCACAAATATCGCAATCAGCTTTAACGCATAAAAAACAACACTTACCGGATTATTTTCAATCTTCAGTGAAATAATACACCAGTGGAGAACTAGAGAAAAATATGAAGAGGACTATTGTGCAAGAGTAAAGCCAAGGGAAGAAGATGAAGGACCTGCAATCCTCAGACACGCAGGTAGTGTGTACACACATATAATTTTTAAGGACTTCTAATTCCAATGGAATGCAGCAATGACTTCAAAAGAAGTTGTCGGAATTGATGGTGGAATAGAAAAGCTATATGAAATCAACTATAAAAAAGATCCCACAATAATAGACACTGTTTACTTCACAACAAACTGAAAATGTAACACAATAAAAGCACATAGCGAAGAAAATCAGTTTTTCGAAACCAGTGTATTAACTCAAACTGAAGGAAAGCAGTAACTATACATGATCCTGATCATGCAAAGATAAATGGCACAAGCAAAAGAGCATAATTAAAGATTTGTTTTTTAATTGGAACTGATTTTGGCTCTAAAACGCCAAATGAACATTTGTTCTAACTTTGTTTCTGTTAGAATGTCTATTAAAGTACTGTTTCACATACTTATCTCAATTCTGTGTTTGGTTGATGTTTCTTTGATTCATAATGATGTTCATACATTTTGGAATGATGTTTATGAACATAACCACTAACTTATTTATGAATGCTTCAGTGAATGTTACAAGTTAAATAATTTTTAATATTCTTATCCAAATTCTACAAAAGCAGTACTAATCAATTTGATAGTACTAATCAATAAAAGTACTAATCCAAAAAATACCAACAAATTCATCAAACAAATTCATCAAACCAACAAATTCATCAAACCAACAAATTCTTTAACCTGTGACTACTTCATTTATGGACTAAATTTTAACAAGTCAAATGATAAGAACTGTGGAGACCTTGCCTTACGCTAAACATCCTTAATATCGGCTTCAATAATGTTGTAAGTCTTTAGATCATCAAAGAATTCCCGCGTGGTCTAAATATGTGGAATTGACAACACTTTAGCTTCTTTGTCTTCAGCTTCAGCCACTTCCTTCTCATTCATCTTTAAAATCGAATCTAGAAACTCATCAGTTGCCAATGCAACGTTCCTTTGAAACTTCATCTTCGGAGCATGAAAAACCCGCCAACAAAAAATGAAACACATATTAATTGTAACATTACAAAAATAAAAAATGACAAACAACATAAAATATAAACTTACACTTTCAGCTGCCTTCTCAATATTCTCATCGCATATATCACCATCACACAACGCCAACTTGATGAGCAGGTCAGCTACACAAGTTGATCCCGAAGGACCAGCAACAACGACATGTGAAGAAGGCGCAAAAATACCAACAGGAGCAGATCCTACAACAGTCAAAAGCTTAAAATGTAAGGTCAATACAAGACTAACCTTACTCCTCAACAAAGAATTGTACCCCGCCCTACGAAGTAAGTCATTTCGGTTTTTCACTTTCTCAATGTCCCAATGATAAGATAACAGAAGCGAAGTACAATATACTACACCATGAAGGAGAAACCTATAAAAAAAGGTCAATAAAGGTAGTACTAGACATACATTCACTGACTTATAGATCTTAATCCTATGGTACCTATCAACAGCCTCGCAATCCCTCTTCATAAAAAACCACACCAATCATAATTACTGATTTGGTCCAGATCCTCAAGTACGCTACTTAGTTTCATGTCTATGTTGCTGCATGCAATAGGAGCTAAAAGCACACAAAGACTGTATATAACGAAACACCTCTTAAATTCAGCATTTGTTTAGGGAAATGCATTAAAATCATCTCATATAACAATTTAAGCGTAGTCACTGCACCCTTAACTTCCTTGCCATATTTAGGCAGCCACCTAGCCCTAATATCAGCATCGTACAAGGCATAACCCTTAAACTTGCCCTTGTGACTGACCTCAGTAACTTCACACTAAGAAATAGGGAGCTGGACTATATCATAAGCATCATCCTTAGAAAGAGTATACCTCTAATTATCTACAGTCTATACTCTTGCAATTGGATTGAAACCGTCAATTAAGTAATAGAGAAGTTCATTCGAAACTTTCTTAATCTTAAAGTTCAACAACCCACCAAAACCAATTGCCTGAATCTTCTACCCAGCAATTAGTGAATCATAAAAAATAACATACTCGACAGAGTAACAGCTGCTCTTGAAGCTGTCATTACCGATACAAAATACAAGATTAAAATTAATAGGGATTTTTACACTTCTACCCCTAACTTTAGGCTGAAAGTGCTAGTATAACCCTGAAAAACTAGAAAGCCCCAAAATAACACTAACTTTATGATGAATTGTTCAGGTAACGCTCGTTGAGGCCGTAGCCACCTATCCATCCTCGAGCTAGAATGACTTTATTCACCCTCGAGCACATCGTCTTTGTAGTTTCTCAGGTAACTCTTGTGAGGCCGTAGCCAGAGACGCAAACTACCGTGTGGGCAGAGCTGCGAATATCGGTGGGTAGGAACCGGTAGAACAAAACCACCCTCCAAAAATCCTCCAGTGTTGATCATCGAGAACATGATCCCCTATGGGGCCAGATTGACGACCTTCTTGTCCCACATGGCGAAGGTCTCCAGGACGCGGAGGATGGCGGCGGTGTTAGTCGCTGCTAACGCTAGGGTCACTGCGGTGCAACAGAGATTCTGCTGGGACCGTGCTCGATGTAGACGATGGAAAATTTGTAGCCAGAGAGGGTGGCGATCTTGGCCAGAGTGTTGGATAATCTTAAGAGGATGATCACATAAAGGGTCTTGCCATTTCTGAGCCAAACTTTGAGTGTTTCCAAGAGGATCGCACCGCCAGAGTCCTTGTTTTGATCCCTCCATTGGACCCAATTGGATTTGGTTATTGCAACCATTTAAGACATGGGGTTTAGTGATAGAAATCTAAGATTTTCTGAGAGTGGGTGACAACGAAGAAGAAGAAGACGAATAAGAGCTTCAGGGTAGTTTAGTCTTTTCAAGGGGCATAAAGGTTATATTCTCATATTCCGGCCAAAATTATCGTTGATAGTTGAAGTCAACGACCTCCAAGGTTAGATTTTTACATAGATTATAAAGTTAGGATTATTTTTACACTTTTTGATTTTTCAGGGTTATACTAGTACTTTCAAACTAAATTTAGGGTTATTTTATCACTTGAGTGAAATAAACAAACAACAACATAAAAAAATTACATTCCAATAGCATCATCATACATATTGCAACTATCAATTATTCAAATTTAAAATATCAACAACATGTCAACAGATACTCACATTCAGCAAAAAAGTGAAAACATCATCATATATATAAAGAAAAACAACAACACTAAAAAAACAAAATGTGGGGGAAAACACCTTGTGCCCTCTTTACCTACACTCAATTTTTTCTTCTTTTTATGAAGTCGATTAGAAACTCTCACAGCTGCAGACCTCTTACCTTTTTCTAACTCAGCTCCTCCCACGACTCAATTTCAATCAAAGATTCAACTTCAGCCTTCAATACATCCTCACCATTAAAATCTAACTCTTCTACACTAACATAATCACTAGTTATCTCCAACTCATTCAAATCCTCATCAGCATTCTATTTTGTTGTTTTCTCAGTAAAATCAGCACTAAGACAGACTACTCATATTTCTTGTTAGACTCTAACCTTAAAATCAAAGAATCCTAATATTTTAAGCTGCTTCTTTATAAATCTGAACATGCGTATTGCGTATTTTAGTGTTCTACTTATAATCTGCGATATGTATTATATTGTGGGGACCACACCCTTTTTTTACCATACGAAAACAAACAAAATATAAGAAAATATAAAATACCAACGGTAAAAAAAGGTTGATGGGGACCAGGCACCCCTAGCCCTCACTATGTTTTGCCACTTCACATATTTGAAGCGATATGTAAACAAAAATATTAACGTATGTGATTTTTTTTGGATTCTTCGTAATAAGTAGTTTCTAAATATCAACTTTTTATTTGTTGTTATTATATGTAATTGAACATATTAAAAGTCAAACATGTTTGTTGAAAACAATGAAAAGATTCTATGTTGTTTTTGCTGGAACAGAGAGAGTACTAAAATTTAAATTGCTTTCATGCATTTATTTACTTCTCATTTTTCAATACAATTTCATCTGTTCATTTAATTTTTTATTATATTAAAAAATGCTATATATATATATTTTTTAAATCGCTTGTTATGATAAAAGGTTTGGCAGATCCCTATTCATTTATTAAAATATAATAAAAATATAAGAAATGAGAGATCTAAACCTTGCCAACAAAACTAATTAAAAACTACTATACACTAGTGAAGAGATGACATATTAAAGGCGGTTTTATTGGATTAGAGAATTAACTTGTTTTGGTGACTTCTCTGACTCCATCTTTGATCATCGGAACCACCAATAATCGAGTTCAATCAAAGGTGATTTATTGTCTCATTTTTTTGGATAGTAAAACTGCCTATGTTGGGTAACGAATTCGAAACCACTTCATGTCCTATAGGCACCTCAAAATGGTTCCAAATTTGGAACTTGGACATTATTCCTGTTCTAGAACTATGTCTTAGGGTGTGTGCATTGATTTTTTATATAATATTTATTATAGGTTCTTAACTCACAATCTAAATCAGATATTTTTATTTCCAACCTTAGGGAATATTTCTATTCTTTTATATTTGTTGACGCTAATTTAATTTATGCATTTTTCAAGTTCTAAAGTTGGAGGTTCATCGGACCTTAGGTTTTGACTTTGGAACATAATCGGGAGAACAAGTTCACAATAATCTAAATAATCGGGCTAAATACTGTTGTGAATCATGGAATAAGTATCTTACATTACATGGCGTGTTTAGTGTACACAATAAAAATCTGTAGAAGAATTTATACTAGAAAATATACATAGAATGGAATAGAGATCGCATAACAACTAGAAAATAAATTTCATATGAAGGGAGTTTTGCCTTATACCCATTTGTTAGGAGTTCCAAGAGAGGCGAAGCGGACGTGTACAAGATGCATAGCCAATCAATTTCTCATCGTGTTGAAATCATCTTGTAAGTATGGCTTGAAATCTTTGTTGAAAATAGATATATACAAATATAACCCTTCCTACTTGAGTAAGTGCCAATGTAATGCTCAGATAATTTCTAGTGCAAAAACAACCCTAACTAGAAAAATAAAGTACTAATACAACCCCATGACACTATTTTCGGCATTGACCTCTCATAAAATGACTAAAATTTCTTTTGGCCTAAATAAAAGATGTTAGGACAATATTTCCCCAGGCCACCACTACAACCGCCGGGTTGCTTCCATGCCACCACAACCACCACCACCAGGTTATCGCCGACCCACCGCTACTACCACACAGCCTACCCCATCCCGCCACCCCACCTTCCACCCCCTCCAGCCTGCTAGCTCCGGAAGCGTTGGAATTTCTGTTGCAAAATGAACGGCCTCTCTTTGGTGCCGGAGCAGTAGAGCCACCTGAAGCACTGTCGCCCTAACTTTGCCCTTACTTTGAAGAACGAACGCCTAAAGCACCGCTTGAACCCTAGCTACTTGTTATGGGCCATATTCACTCCTCGCCCACCGCCACCCCTTCCAGCTAGCCTCGTCACCACCATCACCACCACCACCACCTTCCAGCCCCGCCCCAGCGCCTCATCACCTGTCGCAAACCTTAAAGCCACCACCCACTGACTCGCCACCACCACCACCTTCTAACCCCGCTCCAACACCACCTCTCCGCGCCTCGTTGACTCATCCCTATCTCCCAAAATGACTTGTCGTTATCTAGTGCGAACCTTAGTGATGACCAGCCGAGGTATTATTGGCGGATGAGGCTGAGGGTTTCGACGTAGTCGACGATATGGTGCAGATCGGCGGGAGGCGAGGGTGGGGTAGCAGCGAAAATCGGTGGGGGTAGGATTATCGTCGCGAAGAGGGGTAGCAGCGAAAGAAGAAGGGGGAATAAGAGGGTGGGCAGAAATGGGTTAGGGTTTAGGGTTAGGGGTATAATTGTCAATTCACTTTTTTAAAATTTTTGTTTTATTTTTTAAAGGGGTAAAATCTTCTTTTCAATCAATTCTGGCCTTAAACTGCCAGAATGGGTAAACTACACTTACACCAACTATCTAAGTTTATATTTGCAATTTCAATTATCAAAAGGATATATTGCTACTTATGCCAATCAGGTAGGGTTGTAAAAGAACTTTTCTCTAGAAAATATTGAGGCCATAAAACAATAAGAAATTATTGTTAGAACAAACTATTTTTTACAAAAAGATTCAATTTAAAAAAAAAGAATTCACTAGTTCAATTTATAGGTAATCTAAGTGTACGTCTTTCACACACTCCGCACATATAACAAGATACAATATCCACATCCCCACCACATTGCTTGTTTCTATTATTGATTAATTAATAATAACAATGAAATTATGTTAAATCAAACATACATGATCAATGGATGAGGAAGTAATTTATGAGAAATTAACACCTTGATTTGAATGAGGGGAGGATGTCGTCGTGCCTCTCAAAGAATAGATAGTATTTATAGGGCCTAATTGTGGCAAACTGCTAGAAAGTAGCTAGTGGAAAGTCGATGTCGTCCACGAGGAAAAGGAGGTTTTATCGAGTGTTGAACGTGGTGAAAAATACACAAAGATATCACTATAAGTGTGTGGCAACAAAGTGGGGGTTTTAAGTTTGGAAAGACACTACGACTACTTTAATCAAGTAAATTAGCAAACAACTAGCACAAATGATGTAATGCAATTATAACGAGTCTTGGGCGCAATTGGTTTGCATTTATAGTTATGCTTTGATCATTTTAATTATCCTATTATCATATATCAACCACATATTGTGGTGAATGTGTCAAAATATTTCGAGTGAAGACATTTCTCACATCTCCTTGGTTACAGCTAGAATGGGTGATCGGCATGACAAAAGAGCCCTTGCCCTTGGGTCACTCTAAGGGATCGACATCATAGAATGCCCCGAGGATAGAAATAAACATGGAGACCCAATACAACCTACAAGCGATAAACATAGAGATAGCACAATTATATTTTCTAATAATTACTACGAGGATCGTACTTCATATTTGACGTTATTAGTGAACTACATCGATAATTAGGAAAATTCATTCAAATTTATCGAAACCTAAGCAATTTCATCAAATGGTAATTATAATTAGTTATCACCCCTAATTACAACCTAACATCAACTAATAATAGTCACGTCGACAAAAAGACAAACTCTTCCGGGTTTGACAAAAAACCTAGCAAACAATCAATTCATAATCATCAACTAGTTGATCATTCTAGTCTAAATCATGTATTAATTGCACAACAAAGCACAAAAAATAATTCATAATCAAAGAAAAAGAAAAGGAAGGATAAATCAAATCTCACAAATTCATACTAGAAATGCTTACCAATTGCTTCAAAGAATATATTTAGCCTAGATGATTAAAACCCATAACAAAAAAAGCTGAAATCTATGGTAAACAAATGATAAATGACAAGAAGTAAATGCTAAACTAGGGTTTCGAGGATAAGAATTTCTGGTCTTTAATGGAGGAAAGAGAGGTATAATGGAGGAAAGAGAGGTATATAAAGTCTAGGAAATGAAGAAGAAAAAAATTATTATTGGGCTGCTAAGCTGTTTTTTAGACTGTGATATATGTCGTGGTCCACAAAGAACATTCTAGCATGTTTCTACCATTTTTTCCAGGAAAGATGACCTTCTCTCCATAATTTCGTCTTCTCTTCAACATCGAACACTTCAACACCGACTCGATCATAGGGGTCTTCAAAATGATGTCTAAAACACTTCATAATTAAAAGAATTAGGATGTAAAAACACTTGATATTACCCTTACCATCTAATTGATAAATATCAATTCTTTTCCAAATCACCCTCTAACCTATTACAAAATTAGATTCCAAATATGCTAAAAATTGGATCTAATTGAGCACATCAAACGGTGTCTAAACTTTTAGGATTTGCATCATCATTTTCAAGAAATGCAATTTCCAAAATATGCAGAAACGATGTGAAGGTTTCAAAGTATAACGGATACATCCCGTAAACACGCTTGGTTTTTGGGACAATGAATATCAATCACCAATACTCCCTACATATGTGGTATATATAGTGTCAGAAACATTTCAAAAAAAGTTATTTTCATATAAAAAGTACATGCATAACTAGATTTTTTTTATAGAAGACTAACATTACCTCTCAATGTAGGGGGCAATAAATAATTTTTTGTCCCTCCGTCTGAGGCTTCTTCGGAAGTAATCGATCCTATCCTTGCACTCACTTCTCTAACCCGTGCAGAGAGGTCTAAATTTTTGGTTGTCTTGTTGAGAATGTTGTTCTTACCGCGGGGATGAATTCACTAAGACAAACAACACCTTTTACCTCGGTTCTGGAGGGATTTTTACCTCAAATTTTTTGCCTAAAAGAACCAAAGTAAATTTGGCCAGTGTAAAAGGTACATTTTTTAACTCAGTTATAAACAGAGTTTGGGCTTAGTCACGTCATTGTTTGTTGAAAAAAAATGTGAGAATAATACATACCTTTTGTAGATCATGTTGATTCTCATTCACATTCGCTACGAAATCCTTCATAAATCTCATGCAATAGTAACCATTTTTCCATTGGGCCAATTGTTTTTTATGCTAACCGTACCCACAATTTGTTCATGGACACATATTAATTCACATATTGCAAAAATTAATGCAAATTGATATTATCTTATATATTTTAACCTTTAGGGACTTCCATTGGAATGACTTGCGTGTGTTAACTAATGGATCCATCATCACCTTTGCAATTCTGAATGAAATAGTCTCGAGGGGTGTCAGATGTAATGGATCGAACCAGAACACCGTGCTTGATGGAATAACAAAGACGGTGACCATCCAAATTTCGCTAATAATATGAAATTGGAATTAATTAATTATAAACCCATAAACTATTGTACACAAAAGACAATTATAAGTCACTAAGTACAGTTTACTCACCTCTCGTAATATGGAGCGATATATATCGAATTCTCCTTTTTCATAGGCCGGGAGGTCAAGTAGGTTGAACGATCTTCCATCACCACATGTTCATGTTGGATATTCAATGGGCAAATAACCCATATCCACCCTTTCATTTTGGAAATTGATTGCACATGCAAAAGCCTATATGCATAGTTATTCTAGATATTGATGGGCAACACATTAATTGCAACAATGAATAACATTGGGTTGGTGGATTCATACTTACATGCAATGTAGTTGTATCATAGGAGGTGGGACATTATTGAAATGGAATAAGGTCAAGAAATCCTCCTTCTGATGATTGGATTTACCTGGAACCCAAAGATTCCAACTTCTTCCATTGTAATTTTGTACGAGGACGAGGGAGGGTGAGTTGTTAAGATTGCGTGGATGTTCTTTAGAGAGCCATCCTTCGAGGGATTGAATGGTGGTGGCTTCACTCCAGGGACACGAGAATGTCTGGATCTACATGAAATCAATTCGGAAAGTTATGGACATAAATGTTCTCTCAACCCACGTATCAACCCTATTTTTTGTTTTACCTTGTTGGCGGGTCTGTTTTCCATAATAGAAAACAATACAGGGGTCACTCAACAAATATTTCCACCGCCTTGTAACCTATTCTTGCCTCGGCATCTTGATTTGGAAGAACTATTCCATCTACGAGGGTCTTACTGATAGTAACTACCATGTTTTCTGAGAGGTCATCGCCGTACCTCTCAAAGATACTATTTTTCATCCCTAAATGCTTACTAAATACAATTAAGTAGATAGTGGAAAGTTAGGGTCGTCCATAGAGAAGAGGGATATTCCTAAGGGTTTACACATATAAGGGTGAATATATGCCTAGATATAGATATATACATACATATAAAAGCATGTAAAGAGGGGGGTTTTGGTTTGGTTTTTATAAGTTATGAAAGTAAAGACAAGATAACTAGAAAAGTTAAGTAACTATGTTAATCATGCAACAAACTAATAATAAGATACAAAAAATACAAATGACAAAACCTTGGGGGCAACAGATTTTCGTTTCCGAACCTATTATCTATCCTTGAATCCACGACCTATTCACTACTTTAACAACTTTTTTTGAAGATAAATCTCCCACCCTTCTTCGATAGTAGTTTACAAGAGTGAATTCGACATCTCTAGCTAAACCTCACTAATGACCCCTTCAGTCGTTCAACTCCAAAAAGTATCCAATTAATGGAATTAAGCACGAAGAATCAACAAGTTTGGTAACACTTATAAACACTACACTGTGTCTAAGCATTGAACCAATGCATGCATTTACACAAGATTAGCCAAGAACGTTCAACGTTCATAAACTTATCATATTTGCTAGACAAAACAAACATGATAAAGAATTCGACATTATCACATTTATCTAGCATTCATCAAATCATCAACCATATTATAAGCTCTAGTTCATACTCTTGGATTTCATATCAAAGGAAGGGAGAATTAGCTACTTTCTTCAAACCCTAACACATAATCATACAAGCAATTCATATAATCAAACTTCTAACACTATTAATGGATTCAACAACCAAATTCAAACACAATAAATACACAATAGAGAAAGCATTATATAGATAGAAATGATTCTCAAGACATAGATAAGGAAGCTTCAATCCATTTCTCCCGAGGAGATTAGTACCCTAGATTATTTAAACACATAACTAATCTACAAAAACTAAGAAGAAGAAATTAGGGTTTGAAACCCAGAAAATTGCAAGAAGAAGGAGAGAAAAAGTATCCTGAAAAGAGAGGATAAGGTTGGTATTTATAGTAAAAAAGAGAAGGAAAGACTTTCTGGCCACCCGTCTGTCACGAGTCACGATGAGACCATCGCGACGGAGCCCAAATTCAGCACCTTGATTTCTTTCTTTTCTTTGTCTCAAGTCCTCCTCTTCACATCACTTTTCTTTAATCCTTATAGTATTCAAAGCTCAAAAGAAGGTCTTCAAATCTTCAAAGACGGTCTTCAAAGTCTTCAAACATTTTCTCTGTCACACAAAATCCCCTAGAAAAATAATAAAAGCGCAAATTCGCTCTTAACTTATCTTATAGAATTCCAAGGCAAAATTCCACAAAAGTGTACAAAAGTGAATCCAAAAAGTCCCAAAATAACTGTATAAAATGGACACACCAAATACCCCACACTTGAACCTTACTCGTCCTCGAGTAAGAAAAGATTGAAGAACAAAAATAATTTCACGTGTGCATATCCTAAAACTATTATTCTACCAAATCAAAACCTCTCAAAAACTCTCAATGTCATAAGTCCCAAAATCAAAGATCAAATGAGATTTTTTCTTCACACAACCCTTATCCCTAAATCTAACCAAACCTACCACCTATGAATTCATTACTACCCATAAAAATATTTCAAAATCCCGAATTGATAATCCCAATATCCAATGGCATAAAATGAAGTTCAATCAATATGATAAGTTCAATCACATACTTCACTTCATACCAATATATCAACCAAAACAAAATACACACAGAATCAAGAATTTCTAACCCTACATCGTTTTCCCTCGCTAAGTTTTCAAATCCCAAGAAGTCTTATGATGTTAGGTTACCCGATCCATCCATATATCAACTGCAACCTTATGAATCCATCGCCGGAAAATGAGTATATTTTTAACAAATTTTCCTTTTTCTCTCTTTCTCTCATTTTGCCTAGGAGCCCTTTCGGGTTTTCATTCATCATATTTCTTAGGCTCACATCTCACCCACATTTAGCCTCTCATTTTTACCTAGGCCGCCCTTTCGAGTTTTTGACCTATCCGGGTGCTCAATGTTGCCTAAATTTCCTTCTCGGGTTTTCAACTTAGCGGTTTTAGTTTTTAATTTTTTTTTCTTTTTCTATTTTTTTCATTTTCCCATTTTTTTCCAATCAAAAATAGAAAAAACTTTCAATATCAAGCATACATGCATGTAAATCCTTTAACCCCTCCTCACACTTAAAACATTACATTGTACTCAATGTAAACATATAAGAAAAGAACGATAAAACTCAAGGTAAGAGGTAAAGTGACTCTTATTTCTTGCATAGTTGCCTGTTGTACGGTGCAATCCCATGTATTCATCTGGATTTGGTTTCGAAATTGATACCGAAACCGGAGGGGGAGTTAGAGGTGTCGCAGAGGTACTCACCCCTCAAGCAACATGTTGTCTCCTTGGCACCATCTGATCTAGAACTAATGTCACAGAGAACAACATCAAACTCACAAGTACATAGGGATTTGAAATATTAGGTTTAGCATAAAAGTTAAATAACCATAACATTCCAAAGAAAACCCACTCCTTCATGCATTCGCCACTATGAAATCATCCAATAAAAATATCTAATATATATCGACAATTATCCAAGCATCATTATAGAATTTAACAATCACAGTCACAATGATGTAGTTGGTACACTACAATCAACAAATATAACTATAAAGATGCAAGAATGATCATGTCTATATATGCAAGATGGTGGAGAAATGTGTTGAAGTGCTATTGTTCTTAGGAATAATTGATAGAGAAGAAGAAGAAAGAAAAATGATTGAGTTTCCTAGTGAAGCTTTCTCGATCGCAACCACACCGTTGCGACTTGTGACAGAGTATCGCAACTCGTGAATGGTCTTTGTCACGATCGCCAAAGTTTAGACTTGGAAGTTGGAAAATGGTCAGATTCTTCTGATTTTTGTCACGGTCGCGAGGGTCCTATCGCGACTCACGATAGCCTTTCACGACTTGCGATGTCCCTATCGCGATCATGAATGTTTGGGTCTGGAAGTTGAAAATTTGATAAAAATTCTGAATACTTTTGCGGTCGCGATAGACCTGTCGCGACTCGCGACAGGGTCATCGTGACTCACAACAATGTTTTCTCGCTTGCAACAATGTCTTCACGTTCGCGACGGACTGGAACTGGGAGTTGTAAATTTTCCTCTGTTCATTGTGTCCCGCGACATCTCTATCTCGACTCGCGACAAATAGAGTATCCCAGCACTTAGCAGAATTTTTCTTACCTTCTTTCCAAGCTTTCTTCCATTTCTCAAGGCTATAATTCCTTCATCTTCTCCAATGAAATGCACTTCATATTTTCTACAAAATCATGGAAACAAATCGTGAAAATATCAAGATAAAATAATGAAAAAAACTAAAATGAAAGCCTAATTTATTTGCATCGTCGGCTTAACTTAGCTCTGTATGTTTAAGGTCGTTGGCAAGACCCTAATGTTATCCATATGGAGAAGGTTTTAACCCCTTCACCATGAGCATCGAAAAGTAGAGAGATGGGGGTACAAAGCTTTCAAGAGGAAAGTCTTGTAGAGGTGGAGTTGGTTTTAAAGGAGTTGGATGGTTAGGAGGCTTAGTATAGTCATTTGGTTCCTCTCCTATCTCCTTCAAAACTTCCGAAAATGGTGGAGTTGGTTCACTACGTGGGGGTAGGGTGATGATGGAAATGGATGTAGCACAATCACCTCTTCCACAGCTTCATTGCATTTAACCACCAACTCCTCATCCCTTTCGAACTCGAACTCATTTGTCAAGGTGACCTCACTCATCGTATCTTCAAGTTTGACTTGGGATTGTGTATCTTAGGAATAACGAGCTTCTAAACGGATCACCGCTTCCATCATTTTTTTCACATGCCCCTCCAAAGCCTTGAGTCTTGAGGAAGTTTGAGCTTCCCATTTCTCGTTATTCTTGGCTAAATTGGTCAAGTTTGCTAATGTATCGATGACCCCCGCATTAGTCAAACTATAACCTTCTTCTTGGGCTTGGTTTTGGGGTATGGTGGAAGGTGGTGGGGGATAACTATATTGCACGTAATATTGGTTTTCTAGCTGATTCTCATACCACAAATCTGGATTACAATTCCACTTTGGATTGTTAGAATTTTGGTACGGATACCATTCTTGAGCTTCTTGCCCTTGAAAATATCAACTCAATTCTCTCGATAACACTCTTCATAATACCCTTGGTTTTGGAAACCAACGTTATTTTCTTCCTCACTGTGCATATCCCTCAACGTATAGAAATATTTGGTAGGATGGTCAAAATGACAAATCCTACAAAATATCATTGAGCCTCTCTTCTTATTATAAGTTCCCTTAAGGTGAGATGATCCATATTTTTTTAAATTAATTTTTTTTCAAAAATGTCGGAATGACATTGCAAGGATTCTCGATAAAAATTCACCGAGAACTCAAGCAATACCTACTCCGAACAAAAATAGATAAAGACAGCCTAAGAGAAAAAGGAAATAAAAACAACTAGCAAATACTCACACATAATATGCCCAAAAACTAACAAAAATATACGCCTCTTCCCAGGCAGCGACACCAAAATTTTGGAGGTCATCGCTGTACCTCTCAAAGAAGAAATTTATAAGCACTTTTGCTTACTAAATACAACTAAGTAGATAGTTGGCAAGTCGGGGTCGTCCACAAAAAAGAGGCATATTCCTAAGGGTTCATGCACACAAGGGTGAATATAATCCTAGAAATATATGTACATAGATATAAAAGCAAGTAACAGGAGGGGGGTGTTTGGTCGGTTGGATTACTAAGTTATAAAATTAAAAACAACAAAACTAGAAAAGTCAAGTAACTATTCTAATCATACAACAAACTAATAAAAAGAGTAAAAACTACAAAGACAAAGCCTTTGGGGCAATGGATATCTGTTTCCTTATTTATTATCTATCCTTGAATCCCCTACCTATTCACTACTTTAATTACTTGTTGTGAAGATAAATCTTCCACCCTTCTTTTATAGTAGTTTACAAGAGTGAATTCGACATCTCTAGCTAAACCTCACTAATGTCTTTAAACTAACTAACTTCTTTGTTAGTTTAGCATCTCTAAATGGGTCGACCGTATTTTAGAGACGTCCAGGAAAGACAGGGGTGAGATCTCTGCTGGAGGCATGATCACATTACCGGCGGACCACTTGGGGGTTGAGATTCCAGAGGGTTTGATGAGGATTGGTCGAGACTTCTCTTACCGCATTACGTTGACCAGGATGGTCAACTTCCATTTGATCAAGACCACATCAGACTCACGATCATTCCAATGGTTGTACAGGGCTTGGAGCGTCCCTTTCATAAAGCTCCCGCAGCCCCAGCGTACAATGCTGAGTTTGACACGCCGGTAGCAGATTTGGCAATTGAGCTAGATAGTGAGTGCTGCAGGACATTCGAGCGGGAGCTTTGGAACCTCCCCCATTGACTCAGATGAGGGAGCCATTCTCTTAGCCATGGACCTGCCACAACAGGACCCGATGCAGCATCAGTCGTCACAACTGTCTCCACACCGACCTCAAGCCCAGTACCCACCCCAGTCTCCGATGATGTAGGACCCGATGCAGGGAAGTCATGACTACACTCAGCAGCATCTGGCTTTCTCGATCTCCCGCCTACATAGTATGATGTACGACTACAGTTTATACGTGTCACGACAGCTCATAGGCATGGATGAGAATAAAGACCACCTCGCATCTGCAAAATGGGATATGCGAGCCCCGACTGGAGGCCTCCCGGGACAGGATCCTAGAGCATCGAGGCACAGAAAGCGACACCTGCGCAATGAGGCTTTGATGGAAGACTACCAGCGCCGATAAGGAGATGGTGGCTTTTCTTCCCATCAGGGAGAGTGAGCATTTCTCTCTTGCATACCCTTCATACTTTGCTTTGTATTGTCTTTTCGCCCTATTTTGTCTACATTGAGGGCAATGTAGGATTCCAGTGTGGGGAGGGGGTAGTCTCTATTTTTGATATCATTTGGATTTGGTTTTCACTCTCGGATATTAGTTTCATTTCTGGATGCTAGTTTTATTTTCGGATGTTAGTT
>JAULKM010116490.1:0-21832 GCA_032355605.1 Rubia tinctorum | reverse complement strand
AAACTCACTCAATTTCTTCACAAACGATTCCACAATTCAAAGTATAATTTGAGACCATCTAATGTTAGACACGACATAATCACCCAGGCGGCGCCGGTGGTTTCTCTGCTCAAAGCCTTTGTTTTGCTAATACCATAACCAAGACAGCAATCCATAACACAATAAATTTACCGAGAAAAAAGACAGCAATCCATAAAAAACTCCCATACTTCACCGGATCTTGGAATTAGCAACCGATAATCTCGCCAGAAGTTACACAAATCTAAACCCAAATTCTTCAGAAACCCACAACTTCAAAAAAATTAACCAAATAATTCCCGCAAGTCCCTTTTTCTAACTCTCCTAAACACAACCATGCCCGCACCGCCACCCTCCCCAGAACAACTCATAGGCACAAAAATACAAACAAACGAAACCCCATTAAACCATAAACCCCACGAAACAATACAAAGAAGAAAGTAGAGAACCAAATGTATTTAAAAAATGGGACGGAGTTTTATGAATAAACTGCTGGGGTACACCGAGCGGTTGTGCTCAGGGACAGTAGGCTGAGCCGTAACGAAGAACCCTCAATTCAATAATTACTGCAACAACCATAGAGAAGCAAACAATTAAAGGAATCCTGATAAATTTTTCCAATCACCGACCAAACAAAATAAAAAAAATTGGAAGAAGGAGGTTTGGAGAAGAAGGCGTAGTGATGAAGTGAATAGGAGAGAAGGAGAGAGGCCCTAAATCTGAGAGGAATAAATCCCCAAAATCAGGCGGAATTCGCTCAGTAATTTGAGGAAAACTGAGCAGGAAGCAAGAGAAAGAGGAAACGTAGATGAAGAGAATTTCAAATTTGCAAAACAGGCCAGGTAAAAAAAAGGATAATTCAGAAACTTAATTATATTTGCACATTAGCCCTTCGTCAACCAACTTTTGAAAGTCCCCTATTATAGGTTACATATAGATGAAAGTCCCCTATTATAGGTTACATATAGATAAGATTTATGAGTCGAGTGACTTTGTGTGGCTTGTATATACTTGGAACATGAGTTAGATGACTCGTGCACGAGTCATGAAATTGTCCCTGCACCATTTCATTGCATTCAATCCCGACAACTCCCCCCCACCCCGGTTAACTTTTCTTACTTGAAAACCTGAGATATCGTTTCGGAATGGCGTAGGATTGTGTTCTGCCGACCAATTAAGTGATGTAGATGGATAGAAAGATTCCAAAATAATTAACATAAAAAGTCTCCATTAACATTGAAGCGGCTTTTCTTTTTATTGTTCATAGATTGCATTTAAATTTTACATTTAAACTACTCCATTCGCCTTTCTATAACTGTCTCACCTCTTTTTCCACTATTCATTGATCATTTAATAATTTTAACATCTTGAATTATGTATAACAATAAATTATAAAAATTAAATATTCTAAAAATATAAGTTACGATGAATCTAACAATATATCATTCTATAATTTTCACATTTGTATATTTATAGATGTTTTCAATATAAACTGCATCAACTTTATTGATGAATAGTGAAGTAAAACACATATACAGAGATGGAGAAAGTATTCAGTTTAGAGTGCGTCTCATGTAAGACAGTTTCATTATAAAATCAAATCTAACCACAAACAGAAGAAACATAAGAAAAGAAGTTTTAAATAAGTGGTATATAAAACCAGCCCGGTCCGCCCATCTGTTAAAACCATAAGGACATGCAGCCCACACAACCTACCCAGTCCAACCAAACCAACAAACTAAAATGAAATAACAAGGTCAGGAAAACACAAAACTATTACTTCGTTAATAGTCATAGGCAATTTGTATCGCTTAGTGAAGCAGCCTCAAGAAAAATGACACTACTAACTGGTATGTCGAAAATATAGCGGAAAGTATCATCTGCCAAGGAGGCCACGATGCCCCATACATGGACGTGTTCCGACCAAGAAGGAAACACAATCCAAAGATAAGGGCACGATGGTAAGGCCATGATCACAAAACTGAGATACAAGAACACGATGGCATGACACACGATCAAGCCATGAAAGAACCATACATAAAGGGAAGAAGCGTCCACAGAAGGTAAATAGAAATCACTAAGTAAAGATATACATTGTGATAATATACTGACTTAAGCACCAGAGTTTTCTCCTCGGGACCAACCCGATGATATTTGCAAGTTTGTGGAGAAGCATGGACTTGCTATAAGCTGATCCTGGGTACTATCATTATTCTATAGGGGTCAACCACAACTGTGGGGACCAACATTTTCTTTTTGAGTTTTGATAGTCCCAAGAAAGGTCAGAGTTTCATGCCAAAGCTACTATTCGGGAAGCATGCCTCAAGGATACACCGACAATCCTTAAACCCGGTTTTAAATAGGTGAGGAATCGTTGGTACCTCTCCAAAAATAGGTAGTAAATGTGGTACATCACCTGCCTAGTCTAACTTAGCTAAGGCTAAGCATTCAAAGCGACCACTTTGCTAAATTACGACTGTTCACCCAACTCATGATGGCTTAAGCACAACGACGTCGCCAACTGGCCCATTGCGGAAAGAGCGAAATATACCACTAACCACGACGCCCCCTAAAGAACCACGATCCAAAGGTGGGAGCTTGATAATTGGACCATGATAAGATCAACAAACTACTATAAATAGGCAGAAGAAACACTAGAAAAAGGTAAGTAATAATTACTCCAGAAATATAAGACTGAACTTGAGATAACCTAATTAGCATGAAATGAAACCAGTAGGAGGGTTGCAAACACAGTCAGAGGGCTTAGGATTCTTATGCTCATACGAAGACAAAAAGGAAAACTATCCTTCAGATTTTCCAAGTAATATTTATAAAGAATACTACTGAAGGCAGAAGAAGCGGTGATTTGGTCAGAATCCTCCCCATAATGGACATGGTCAACGGGGACATCTTTCCGGAAAGATTCAGCAACATTAAAGGTAAACATGAAGGTGATAAAATGTCCTAAATTCCATACAAAGGCTATATCAATTACGGTCACATAATTCAAAGGAAAAAAAGAAGAAAAATTCTGGTAATATATGAAAATGAAAAAACAAATAGTACACCGGAAAAAAACTATATGAAGCAAAACTTCCGGTAATATATGAAGCAGAAAACACAAATAGTACACAAAAAAACAACTGAATGACCTTTAGCCAGGGGCCAAAAAAAGAATTACTAGAAGGAAGAAACGCCATTAATTTACAATTAGAAAAACCCCCATTTGAAAGGAAAAACAGCTCGAGAATAGAGGAACTTACCATGTTAATGGTGTGCAATCGAAGACCAGAGCTATAAAGAATAAGAAGTGAAAAAGATGAAGAATCTGAATAGAATTCCGAATTAAATAAAAGGAAACAAGCGCAATAATGGCGGCCTGACAAAAAGGGAGTTACGTTTTTCAGAACTCAAGAAGATGACGGTGGATAAATGGAGAGAGTATTGTACACTGAATAGTGATTGGGTTAAATCACGGAAATCGAAATGATTATAAATGGAAGAAAGCGTAACGGCACGGGAAGAAATTCCAAAAATATTGCTAGCAAAAAAAGGAGAAAACCTTGGCTATAGGATTACAACAGCTACTAGCCTTCCGCAATCATAGCATTTTCAATTTTGAACTCAAGTTTCAAAGGATGGACAGCGTAACGACACGGGAAGAAATTCCAAAAATATTGCTAGCAAAAAAAAGGAGAAAACCTCGGCTATTGGATCACAACAGCTACTAGCCTTCCACAATCGTAGCATTTTCAAAATTTGAACTCAAGTTTCAAAGGATGGACAACCCAATTGAGTAAGAAACATAACCAAGAAGCACAAAAAACTTCACAAAATTAATTCAAGTTGTTTCGAAAATGAACAGATTATTGTAGTTGAACAATAAACAATAAACAAGTCCGTGAACACTTTCCACCCAGAATCACAGCTTCGTGTTTTATAGAATTCATGGTTGAGGGGGGCTTATGGTGTATACCTAGTCCAACTAGAGACTGCTGAGTTCTAAAGTCCAACACAATCTTGATTCATGAACAACCAAGACCATTCAGCCCAGAAGTCCAGGTTAACCACAGCCAATAAAAAAGGAACAAGGAGATTGTGGGTTCAACTATAAACGGAGAAAGGTGGCACATAGGCACGAACTGAAAAGATAGTGATCATGACACGAACCATAATCTAAAACCCGAACAGTGTGGAACCACAACCTCGAAGAGGCTATAAATGCAGGGAGTGCAGCACTGGCTTAAGTAAGTAAAAGCTAGACTAAAGAACTCTAATTCTAGAAGAGAAAGACTGACTTGATCTTCAGAGCATTTTCCCCCAGAATCACTTTTGGGATCTGTTTTGCAGGAGACATCATTTAAAGATGAAAGACTAGGATTTTTCTTAGGTTGAGTGCCACATCATTAGGCGCCGTCAGTGGGGATAAATTTTTTTTTTCAAAATCCTTCAGGTAAATTATTGTATTCACCAGAAGTGAGAGAAGCAACAATAAGACACAAGAACAAATGGTTGGACGCAACAAGAGCATGAACCCCAGTCAGAACAAAGAATATGTTCCGAGCGGAGAAAAGAGAAATAATAAGGAAGATACAGAAGATGAGGAGAAGGAAGCAGAATCCCCTAACGCGAACCAAGAAAAGGAAAAGAGAGGATTCACAACATTCCTTGAAGCGAACAGAGAAAGCTTATACAATCAGTTTCTGACTACCCTCAAGCCAAAATCCCCAAGGTTAATAAAAGTCCAGGTCGAGGGTAGGAGAGTCTTATGTACGAATATGAGTTGAACGAAATAGTGGACCTTATCTTCGAGATTTGAAGATGACAAAAGATTTCAAACTTCCTTTGCACATGAAAATTTATGCTGGAACCATAGATCCAAAAGAATTCCTGCATTCATATCGGAACGACGTGAGCTTTCGCGATGTAGAAATCAAATCAGCACACAAAGCCTTCCCGGTTTTTTTACTAGGAACAACGACAACATGGTATGAGGAATTTCTAAAAAGAAGAATTAAGTCCTGGGCACAGTTGTTAGATTTATTTTTAGGTTATTTCTATCAAAAGAAAAAGTTCACCAAAACAATGGAAGATCTAAACAATATAGCTCAACGAAGTGATGAGAGCCTCCCAGAATACCATAATCGGCATGTCACAGAAAGTTTGCAGGTTTGAAACTTGTCATTCCAATCTTTTTTGGGCCTATCCAAAGGGGGATGCGGTTAGGACAGTTATACAAAGAGCACACAAAAAATATGCCTAAAAACCCAAGAGATTTGTAGAAAATGATTGAGAAATATGTAAGAACAGAGAAAGCAAAAAGCCGCAAGATAGAGCTGGAATGAGGCAAGAAAAGAATGACAAAAGATACACAGAGGGGGTTTATAAAGAAAGGGAAAGGAAATATACCTTTCAAGAAAATGGAATCAATCAGGAATGCAGAGCGCATCATTCTAGGAGACACCCTTGACGAAGTCAAGGAAGGAAAAATGGCTAGCGAACAGGGAATTATTCCGTGAACCGACACTAATAATAGAACCCCTTTATAAAATATCCAGGGAATACTACTGTGCTTTCCAAAAAGATCATGGCCATGATATAGACTATTGTAGAGACCTAAGGAGGAAGATAGAGGAAAACCTGAGGAACGACTATTTGAGCCAATATAAGAAAGAAAAGGGGGAAACCAGTACAACAAAGTGAACAAGGTAGGGAGCTCCGTGAAAAATAACCAGGGCACATCAAACACACAAAGCAAAAGCTAGAAGATGACAGCAACGGTGGATTACGATAAAGATACATCGAAGGGGGCTCCAGAAAGAGTGATCATGTCTATACATTGGTGAACTGAATCACTATCCAATAATGCTTGGAAAGCCAAGGCCAATCATTTTCCACCACAAGAGCCTACCGACAAAAGGCTTCGTCCAAATGAAGCAATCACATTTAGCAAAGATGATGAAGTCAAAAATGCTTCGCCACATTATGACCCAATGGTCATCATTACTATAATTGGAAATGCAATAGTTGATAGAGTGTTCATGGATGATGGAAGTTCGGTCAAAATTCTGTTTGTGGAGTGCTTTGATAATCTAGGATTCAAGCGGATAGATCTAAAAAATTCCACATCCTCATTGGTAGGATTTACGGGACGATCAGAAACACCATTGGGCAATATACAATTGCCTGTCACCATTGGTGATGATGATTGAATCTGCACCATTATGTGCAATTTTATGGTAATGGATGTGACAATTCCATTCAATGCCATCATTGGAAGGCCTAAGATAAACATAGCAAAGGCAATATGGTCTCCATATCATTTGGTGATGAAGTTCCCTACTACAGCCGAAATCGCAACAATAAGAGGAAACTGAAAATCAGCGAGGCAGTGTATGATCATCGTGATGAAAGGAGGGAAAAGTTCGGAGCAAACTAAGATGGTTAGCGCTATCTCGGATAGCAGCTTATTCAGGCTGGGTGAGTTAACAGTACATCTGGGAGAAGAAACGGAAGTTGTCACCCTAGATGATGAAGACACATCCAAGTGTGTCAAAATTGGAAAGCATGTCCTCTATCTGGAGAAACAAGAGGTAATAAGAATCATGTGAAGTCATAAGGACACATTTGCATGGAGTGTACAAAACAAGAGAGGAGTTAACCCAGAAATCAATACCCATTCCTTGAACATTGGTGATTCAGTTAAGCCAATCAAGAAGAAGCAACGAATTTTCGCTAGTGACACGAAGAAAGCAATTGAAGAAGAAGTTGAAACTTTGCTTCAAGATGGTATACTGAAGGAGGTAACATATCCGAAGTGGTTAGCGAACCCAGCAATGGTGAAAAAAGAGGACGCATGATGGAGAATGTTCATAAACTTCACTGATCTAAATAAGGCATGCCCAAAGGATTGTTATCCTTTGCCTAAGATCAATCATCTAGCAAAAGTGATAGCAAGGTACAAAGTCCTACCCTTTCTGGATGCATATAAAGGATATCACTAAATTCTGATGAATCCGGAAGATACGGAGAAAACGACGTTCATAACAAGCTTCAGAATATTTTTTTATGTGAAAAGGAAATTTGGACTAAAAAATGCAGGAGCAACATATTAGAGAATGATTGACAGTGCATTTCACAATCAGATAGAGCGAAACATGGAAGCATATGTTGATGATATATTTGTCAAGAGTAAGAAGATATGCAACTTCGCAAAGGACTTGAAAGAGACATTAGACACACTAAGTAAGATTGGCATGAAACTCAATCCTAAAAATTCATAATTGGAGTAGGGGTAGGGAAGTTCTTAAGATATAGTGTATCTTCCAGGGGAATCGAGATCAATCATGAGAAAATACAAGCTATAATTAATCTTCCTTGACCATGAATATTCAAAGAAGTATAAATATTAATGGGATCACTAGCATCATTCAGTAGATTAGTTTCAAAGGCAGCCGAGAAATACTTTCCACTCTTCGAAGTCCTGAAGACAGTGAGGAAATTTATCTGGAACGAAGAAAGTCAAAAAGCATATGATTCTTTGAAAGAGCAAATCCGGGCATTGCCCACATTGAATTCACCAATCTTAGGAGAAACCTTATACGTGTACTTGGAAGTTTCAAAGAATGCAGTCAGATCGGTTCCAGTACGACAAGAGGGCAAAAAACAAATACCAGTATACTACATCAGTAGAATACTGCAAAAGGCAAAGAGAGAGAGAGAGAGAGTACATACTGGTGGAGAGGTTAATTCTAGCCTTAGTGTACTCAACAAGAAGGTTGAGAACCTATTTCCAGAGTCATGGGATAGTTGTCTACACTGATCACCCAGTTAAAGACGTCCTCAGAAAACCTGAAGCATCATGTAGAATGACCAAGTGGGCTCTCGAGTTAGGGCAATATAAAATCCAATTCGAACCACGAACTGCAATCAAAGCACATGCCTTAGCAGACTTTATAGCATAGATGATGAAAGAAGATGCACAAGATGCGACAGAACAACAGATCCTCAGAATTAACAAAGATAAGTCCAAGTGGGTGGATGTCGAATGGAAACTGTTCGTGGTTGGAGCATCTAGAAAGGAAGGATGTAAGGCAGGAATATTGTTAGTCAACCTAGAAGGGGGAGAACATATATATTCACTTCGTTTCGATTTTCCACTCACCAACAACGAAGCAGAGTTTGAGGCATTACTATGTGGCTTAGACCTTAAAATAAGGATGAATATCAAAAGTGTTTGGAGCTTTAGCGACTCACATATAGTAGTACAGCAGGTCAGAGGAGACTACGAAGTGAGGGAGGAACAGCTAACAAATATTTAAGGAGAGCCCGTCAGCTTATCACTCAACTTTAATATTTTGATATCCAACACATGCCAAGAAGCAAAAATACAAAGGCAGATGCCTTGAGCAAACTAGTAACAACTGGTTTTGATTCGTTAGTGAGACAAAAGGACGTAAAAGCGAAAGTAATTCCAGTCAGAAGAAAAGAGATAACAACCATTTCAACGGTTCAAACAGAAAAAACAACTGGATGACACAGTCGATAGACTATTTCTCAAGGGAGAAGTTGCCAACAGACAAGGTACAAGATAGAAAGTTGGAACTACGATCCCATAATTACATTTGTGAAAGAGGAGTCATGTACAAAAAAAGGTTTCCTATCTCCATTGATAAAGTGTGTGGGTACACACCAAGCAGAAAAAATCATGAAAGAAATACACAAAGTCCAATGTGGAACGCATCAGGGGTCTCAAACTATTCTGAAGAAGATAATTCGAGCAGGATATTAGTGGCCAACCATGTTCAATGATGCATATAACTTCGTTCTTAAGTGCATAAGTTTCTAGATCAATGCCCCAACATTGCATAGACCTCAAACTGGCTTAACAGGAGTATATTAAGCTTAGCCATTTGATAAATGGGGAATTGATCTGATAGGACCTTTTCCAAAGGGTACTGGCAATGCAAGATTCTTAATATTCGTGATCGACTACTTTACCAAATGGGTGGAAGCAAAGAATCTGGGAAGAGTAACAACAGAAGTAACAAGGAAGTTTGTCAAGAGGAACATAGTTTGTCACTTTAGAGTGCCACAAACTATTTTCACGGACAATTACACAATTAACAAGTAGAGTCTTCACCGAATGGTGATCAAAGTTAGGGATTACACAGAAGTCCACCTCTGTAGTTCACCCTCAAGCCAATAGACAAGTGGAAGTTACCAATAGGACTATAGTTCAGGGTATACAAAAAAGATTGGAAGGGAAGCAAACTAGTTGGGTCGACAAAATACCCAATATCATGTGGTCATATAGAACAACTGTTCAACAACCAATAGGAGAATCACCATATAGCCTAGTCTATGGTCATGAGGCAATAATACTAGTTGAAATAAAAAATTGAGCCTTCGAGTACAGGTATACAAGGAGGATAATAATCACGAAGTGATCATATTGGATCTAGATGAGCTCGACGAAAAGATGCATCGATCAACGATTACAGAAGCGAAGTATAAGAAGAAGATGGCTAGAGCATACAATCAAAAGGTCAAATACGCAGTTCCAAATTGGTGACTTCTTACTGCAAAAGAATGAAACAAGCCTAGCGGAAGAAAAGGAAAGCTAAGCCCAAAGTGGGAAGGCCCGTACAAGATAGCATAAACACATCGTTCCAGCTGCTACTAGCTAGAGACATTAGATAGCAGTAGCATCCCTAAAACATGGCATGTGGTTAACCTTAGAAATTTTTATGTTTAACATCTAGAGGGAAGGGTAGGGAAAACTGTATAGAAGCCATGAGATAATCATTAGTGTTGTTTATATCTTTGTTTTCTTTTGAAAGGTGATATTATCATAGCCGTATACATTAAATATAAAAGTGTGTCTATGGGGGAAACATACTTTTCATGTAATTTACTTACATTCTCTACATAATAGCCATTCATGGAACATTGCAAATAATCAAGTTCGGTCAAGAGCAAACAAACAACTTACAACTTTTCGACTTTTCAAGCTTTGGATCTTACAATGTCCCAATCCAACCTGTGCAAGCTAATAGAACTTGCAAAGACACAAATATGCCTACAAAACGGCGAAGTAAGCAAGAAATAGACCTTGCAGTTCGCGCGATAAGAATTCCTGGATTTCCAAGCTATAGATCTTGGAATTTTGCAAACCTGACAAAGTAAGCTATAGATCTTGCGAAAAGGCAGATATGCCCACAAATGCTATATAAGTAAACAATAGATCGTGCAACTTCGCACGATAAAGGTCCTTAATTTTCAAGCTATAGAACTTGCAAAATAGGCAAGCATTCTAGCAATATAAGCAGTAAAAATTAAATACCCTCAAAACCTAAAGCACAAAAATGACAAAGGCATATACAAATGAACAAAAGGAAATACATAAAGCACAAAACTATGTTCAGAAAAACTAAAAATCGTGAATTACAAAATATGAGCTAGTAAAAAGTGTTATTCTGAACAATCCAAAAAACAAACTATCAACGCCTAGATGCGCAAGAGGATACGGAAGATGAAGAACCACCATGGCTTCGTGATGAGACTGTTTAGCCACGCGGTGAGATAGTTCAGCCTCGTGCTCATCTTCTAACATTTTGTTATAAAGCCATTTCATGTATGAGTAGGCAAGATGTCGGGTAAAACCTTTTTGTTCCATATGATCAAGATGTTTGGCATAGTACCCCTCAAAATCAGTTATAGGGCCAAATTCCTCACGATCAAGCTGCAAGCTCATAACGTCAACAATATCTTCATAATCCTTATTCAGAGCTATCAAATTTCTCACTAAGTCTTCCAATTGGCGAATATGAGACCTAACAACTTCAGACAAATTAATCCTCTGCCCGCCGATAACCATCAATAAGTCCCCACGACCGGTAGACCGACGGGATATGATGGAACGGCTTGCAATTTATCCTTATCTTCAACACAAGCTTATTCAATCTGATGCACAAAAAAGTCGATACGATTACACTCATCACGAATCTCTTCATTCTCACTACAAATCTGAGTGTTTATGGCAAACTATTTGTCAAATTTACTTTGCCACCAAGTTGTAGAAGAAGAGAAATGATCACAATCACTCTTCTTTTTCTTCAGTAGCTCCAATAGATCGTCAATATGAGAACACTATTTATCAATGATCAGGGTATTTTGATGAGCTTTGCTAGCCTTACTCGAAGCAAAATTCTTAGCCTTCTCATGCTGGCGAAAGATTCTGACCATGCTAAGCTATTAGCGCTGAATAAAATTGTTCAGTTCAACACATAACTTATTAAGTTTGTGGAGAAAATCTTGAGTATTCTTTAAGGTTTTCTTCCATCCAACTTCAAGATCGTGAATACCAATTAAAATATAATTCAAACGAATGCCCAAACAGGCTGCCCATTCAAGAACACGAGGAGGAAGATGGAGCGAACGCATGCATACACCTATAAATTTGAACCAAGCTACAAAATATATCCTTATCAAGCGATTCAATGTTGTAACCTGCATGCACGGACCAGCTGCAAGGATAGTCTAAGATAGGAGGAGAAGACGAGGAAGTAAAAGTTTGCCACCCAATATATAACTGAGAAGATTCCAAAATAGTGACGCAATCAGCTGAAATAAACTCAATATAGTTCCTAGACAAAGACTGGGTAGCTTCGATCAACTTAATAGGACAAGGTGAAAGAGCAAAGAAAAACCTAGAACGATAACAAAAATTAACATTAGGTGCCAAATAGTCAAGAGTTTTCAAAATTTTATGATCAACCAAAATATCAAAACCCTGCATATAAAGGTAATGAGAAGTTGAAAATTAGAAAGACTCCCAAATATTAAACTCATAATAGTACGAATAGCACAAAAATACTTCAAAATATTGTCAAAAATTACAAATTAAGCCCTAAAATTCATAGCACTAATATTAACTGACATTAGTAGGGGAGTTGGACGAAGGCTGAATAACGATAGTTGAACCCACCTTGATCACATGCTGATTAGAGCTCTTAATGTCCGGGTTAGCTTCTATGCTCACATCAACATCAGGATTAATTGGAGGCTCAGATGCAGGAGGCTCAGAGGTGCGAGAACCAAATGGAAGATCTTTAAAATAATCAACTGCACACTCTTTAAGCTCTGCCATAGAAGGAAAACATAGAAGGCTAGCGAGGTGTGATAAAAAATCATAGGAATGACCATAGTTAGAAATGCGGCTAATGAATCCCTGATTAAGTTTAACCTTCTCTTCCGCCAACACCCTCTCAGACGTGGCCAGTTTAGGCAGGTTCTGAGCATTCACACTAGGATTCAATCTTCGCAGTGCAGCTAACACCTCTCAGTACCCAACTTTGCGAGCAGACGAGGATATTTCTTTAAACAAGTTGTAGAAAGATTTTGTCTTAACAAGACAATCAACAAGAACTTGAGGATACCCAGGTAAAGTAGAACCATTAGTCCGCATCTCCTTCATTTCCTAGGCCATCCTAGAAACTTTCTTTTCAGTAGCCAAAACATGCTCCTCGACAGAACAAGCTCTTCAACAGCCGTTAGGGAGAGATCAAAAGCAGCAATCTTCACTTTGTTGGCCTGCAATTTCTCCAAAAGTGAACCATCTCAGTTAGTGAATTCGACGAACAGTTCACTAACAAGATGAAAACTCTAACCAACGTTATTTTCAAAAACGTGGAATCAAGCGTTACATTTAGACATCAAAAAGGATAACAACAAATTAAACCACAATATGATCAACAAAAAACTACCACAGTCATTGTCTCATAGAGAGACATATTGGATAAGGTAGCAGGAATAATCCCCTCTACCATCATTCCATGACTTAGTGATAGATTTGTAGGATGAGAATGGCTGACGTGCCCCCTCTTCTTGAGAGGTTCCAATGTGTTTGAGGATATACATGTTTGCTCCTGTTTCCTTCTTCTGCTTCTTCTGTGAGAGGTCTCCTTCGCCTTGCGAGCATCGACCTCCCCACCTTCCTTACCGATAGCTTTGGAGTTTATTAACTGCAAGTTGGCCTCAACAACATTTTTTGGCAACACAATTGTTATGGAGTTGTCAATGTTTTCAGTGGCCATAGGTTTTGGCCCTTCATCCTTATCGTCCAACGCAAAGTTTCTCTCAATGGGGAGCTTGGTCAAATCCATTTCTGAAATTCAGAATAAAAATAAATTTAGATGAACACAAAAAATAATATGACGATGAGAACAATGAGAAGAGTATAGATAAGATAAAGAAAAGGGATGACAAATAAATACCTTCACTTTCATACTAGCATGGAAAATATAGATCAAATGTTCACTGAGTATCAATACAACATCGGAATGAGCAGAAAGACGAACCTGAGTCCTTGGAAGTTTTGATTTCGGAACATTATAGTTCCAAACGGGTAAACCATGTTCATTCCCCTTATCAAATTTTAAGAAGAAAAACTTTTTACGTCGTAAACCACAGTTAGGAAATCCACTAACAAACTTAACATTTGGAATAACTTGGTAAAGAGTGAATTCGTTGGAGTTCTTCACTTTGCAAAGTTGATAAAGGCTACAAAATAAGTCGAGATAAAAAGATATTTGAATGGCTTCGCACACATGATGGAAAGCAACTATGATTAAGACAACCTTAGGATGGAGCTGGGATAATGTGACCCGATAATGGGAAAGTAGCTTTACAATATGTTGAGGTAAGGGAAAAATAAGACCGAATTGAAGATAAGCTAAGTAGCATGAACTAACACCAGAAAAAGGGTTGCAAACAGTGTCAGGGGGCTCCAGAAGCTCGTATGAATACAAAAATGGAAAACTATCCTTCTAATTTCCAAGTAATATTAAGAAAGAACACTAATGAAGGCAGAAGAAGCGATGATTTTGTTGGAATCCTCCCCAAAATTTTCATGGCTAACGGGGACATCTTTCACAGAAGATTTAGCAATATTAGAGGTAGACATGAAGGCGATAAAATGTACTATTTTCCATACAAAGGTTATATAAACTATGGTCACATAATTCAATGAAAAAAATAAAAAGAACAAAAATTCGGGTAATATTTGGAACAAAAAAAAAGTACTCCGGACAAAAATCTGAAAGACCTTTAGCCAAGGTCTAGGAAATGAATTACTAGAAGGAAGAAATGCCACAAATTCACAACTACAACAACCCCTTTCTAAAAGGAAAAGCATATCGAGAATAGAGAAACTTACGATGTTAATGGAGTGCGATAGGAGACCGGAGCTATAAAAAAGAAGAAGTTAAAAAGATGAATAATCCAAAGAGAATGCGGAATTAAATAAAAGGAAACAAGCGCAAAAATGGTGGCCTAACAAAAAAGGAGTTTCCTTTTTGGGAACTCGAGAAAATGGCGGTGGATAAGTGGAGAGAGTATTGTACACTGAATAGTGACAGGATTAAATCACGGAAATTGAAAAAAATTATAAATGGAGGAAAGAGTAACGATACATGAAGAAATTCCAAAAATATCGCTAGCGAAGAAAAAGGAGAAAACCTCGGCTATAGGGTTGCAACAACTACTAGCCTTCCTCAATCATGGCATTTTCAAATTTTGAACTCAAGTTTCAAAGGATGGACAATCCAATTGAGTAACAAACACAGAAAATAAGCACACAACACTTTGCAAAAGTAATTCAAGTTGTTTCGATAATGAACCGATTATTGTAGTTAAAGAAAAAAACAATAAAAAAGTTTGTGAACACTTTTAAACCAGAATCACAACTTCGTGTTTTATGAACTTCATGGTTGGATTAGGGAGGGAGGGCTTATGGTGTATAACTAGCCCAGCTACAGACCACTGACTTCTAAAGTCCAGCCCAATCTTGATTCACGAAAAACCAAGACCATTCAGCTCAGAAGTCCAAGTCAACAACGAGCCGATAAATAAGGAACAGAGTGATCGTGGGTTCAACTATAAATTGAGAAAGGCATCACGTAGACACGAACCATAAATATAGTCATCACAACGCGACCCACGATCTCAAACCTAAGCAATGTGGAACCACAACCTCAAAGAGGCTATAAATACTGGGAGATCGGCACTGGCTCAAATAAGTAAAAGCTAAACTAAAGAACTCTAATTCTAGAAGAGAAAGAATGACTTGATCGTCGAAACATTTTCCCCAAAATCATTTCCAGGATTTGTTTTGTAGGAGACAACACTTAACGATGAACGTCAAAGACTTTTCTTAGTTTGAGTACCACATCATTAAGAATCAAGGTCGTGAAATGGTTACTTTTGAGTTTTTATCTACTCAGAATCCAATTTTCCACGTGTATTCATTGTGAATTTATGTTTTCATACTGGATTACCTCGCTTTGATGATGGAACTCTTTGGAAAGATGAACAGAAAGGTGTGAATGTTGTAATTTTTTTATCTTTCTCGAGCATTTCACATCTTAGATCATTCTTTACAGCTTGATTATTGGAAATTTTGAAGTTATAATCTCTGTTCTTTTATTAACCTCAGTGGTTGCTTTATCTAGACATGTAAAATGGGAATCGGCCATACATTTTTACAGAGCCTTATTGAGAAGCTGAACGGGGATTGTATAACATATGAGCTCTTTCTGTCACATATATTTTGATGTCTATGCAAAAGTTCTTCTGTTGAGAGTGTTAGGAAGAGGAATGATTTTGGAATGTTGGGGGGGGGGGGGAAATTTAGCAGCTGGGACCAGGAAACTCGCACCATTTCTAAAGTCAGTCGTGAAACTCCCACAATTTCTCAAGTCTCTCCATATTCTAAAATTGAGTCCTCTTTCTGTCTTTATCGAAGTTTCCGTCCATTACTCTGTCGGTGATAGTCTTTCAGGCCTTGCGTGAATCCAAGTTAACTTTTATGTGTTAATTGTAACCTTCGATGGTTTTATCCTAGGAAACGATGTTCACGACGAGACTTATTTGTTTCAAGGCAGCTAGTTTATTTGTGACTCCATCACTTTGTTTTGCTTGAAACGTGATATATTTATTGTTAATATGTAACATGTATGATTTAATTATTCATAATTTAAGCTTTCCGAATGTATGCCTGAATAATTGGTAAAATTTTATTATTCTTGCTCTTAATAGAATATTAGATTAATTAGAATCAGGTTAAAAAAGGAATACCCTTTCTGATTGGTTTTGTATATATATTTTTTCCTATCTGATTCTACCTTGTATACCATTTGTACTCACTATATATATGAATACACACAACCACAATTATTTGTGGGTTTTACATTCTATCATGGTATTAGACATGTCTCTCTAAATATTCTCTGGCTTTACCCAAAATTATCAAATTTTCCTCCAATTTTTAGATCTCAGGCCGCCGCCCACCCGCCTTGTTTTCCGATCACCACCATTGCTCTCAGATCTCCGGTGATCGTTGATCAAAATCTCGCCCACCGTCGTCATCCGCACTAGCCTTCCGCCGATCAAGTCTGCTCCATTGATCTTTTCCATTTTCTTCGCTGCCCTGCTCGGCTTCCCCGACGGCGTTCACCGCTGCCGTTCGTTGCTTTGTCGGGCGCCATCTTCCTCTTCTGCTACCGCTTAAGGTTTCCCTGTGAGTCTCCATCTCACCCGATTAGTTTTTCTGCAGGCGTCTGCCAACAGCTCCCGCCTTCGCACGATCTCGTTTCCAGCCACATCCTCCCTTGTCTTCTCTGGCATTCATCCAGCATTCCCGGCGAAACAGCTGTTGTAGGGGTCCAGACGCGCGTCAGATCCATGCGCCCGACCAGGCTTCTCCAGAAGCACCTGTAAACGCACACGTGTGCAACAGACGCCCGCTTATTGCCTGCCACACGTTATTTCACGAGCCTTGAAGAGCTTGTCTTCACGCTCTAGTCTGTAGCCTTTGGCAGTTATTAGCTTAAAATGTATTCTTTCGATCGACTCGAGTTTCAATGGTGTCACACCTTTGGTCATGTTTCTTCTTCTTGTCCTAAATTATACGATGAATGGTTCCAGTTGAAGTGTCAGTGGTGTAAGAAATTTGGTCACTTTGCCTCAATTTGTCCTCATTTGGTCTCTCGGGTTCTCTCTCCTGCCTCTTTACCGCATATTCGCTGGATAGCTGATTTTGGGGCGACCAACCACATGACTCTCAATTCGCTCTTAAATGTGTGACTCCTTATTCTGGTAACTGTTGTATTTTTGTTGGTAATGGTTCTGCTCTAATCATTATACATGTTGGTCATTTCCGAGTCTCTGATTCATTATCCTTGTTAGATGTTTGATGGTTCCTCATATTACTAAAAATTTGCTGTTTATTAGAATGTTGACTCGGGATATGAATGTTGTTATTTTTTATGATTATTCTTTCACTATTTCAGAAAATTTTACTAGAGATGTTATTGGCAAAAGCCATCTTGATAATGACTTATATGTTTTGGATTATGGTGGTGCTGCTTTATCTGCTTTTGTGGCCTCAAGTGCTTCTAAATCATCTTTTAAACTTTGGCATAGTAGATTGGGTCATGTTCCCAACAACATCATTTCTTCTTTGATCAAGTCTTGATATTTGTCAGTTACTAGTTTGCTGCATAAGCCTCACTTATGTTCCTCTTGTGAGATGGCTAAAGGCAAGCGTCTTGCTTTTAAAGATAATTTAAAACGCGCACCATACATACTTGATTTGATTCATTATGATCTATGGTTACCCTCACCTGTTGTTTCTCGAGCTTCCTACTCCTATTATGTCATTTTTTTAATGAATTTTCTCGGTTTACTTGGTTATATCCTATGTGACGGAAGTCTAATTTTGTAGAGGCTTACATGCAATTTGAAGCTTTTGTTGAGAACCAGTTTTCTACCACCATTAAATTATTTCATAGTGATGGTGGAACTGAGTTTCTGAATCATCATATGAGAACTCATATTGCGTCAAATGGCATTCATCATCAACTTTCTTGTCCTTACACTCCTGAGAAAAATGGTCGCGCAGAGAGGAAACATCGGTATATTATTGAGACAGATTTGTCGATGCTCTTTCATTCTGGCCTTCATCATTCATTTTGGTATGATGCATTTTTTATAGCAGTCTATATCATCAACAGACTGCCTACTTTGGCTTTATCTGGTCAGTTCCACTCTTTGTTATTTTCGGTACTACACCTGACTACTCCAATTTTCATCCATTTGGTTTTTGAGTTTTTCCGTATTTGAGGCCTTATGCTACACATAAATTAGTACCTTGGAGTATGTCTTGTATATTTTTGGGTTACAGTTCACAGTACTAGGGTTATCAGTATCTTGATCCTCTCACGAAGCAGGAGTACATCACTTGTCATGCTCGATTTGATGAGTTATTTTTTCTGGCTACCCGTACTGCTACTATTAGAGATTTATCATCAGTAGATGTGTATGCTTTTTTAGCCTTTCTCAGTTCATTCAGAGGTGTTTGATCCATCTTCTTCAGCCAAATCACCCATTATTTTAGAAAATTATGATTTTCATGATGTACCTGAAACTCAAGGTTCTTCAGAAAATTGTGTTTGTTTACCACAGAGTGACTAGCAGCATGATCTTCAGCAGCCAGCTCAGACGACAACGATGCCATCATCGAATCACGAGTCAGCCACCCCGATCGCGGTTGCGAGTCACGTGCCACCAGCCCAAAAGCCGACAATCTCACTGGCTGATTCAGAGAACTCTGCTTCACCAGCGCAGCCATCGCCGCCCTCTACACGGCCTCCATCACCAGTTCCATGTTTTGTGCCTGTTACCCCAGGTTCTGTGCTTACCTCGGGATCCACATCATCTCCGGCTATGGGTCTTTTTTCCCAACATCTGATGGGTACTCGTTCTCGCACAGGTTCTTTAGGATACAAGGATTTATCTGATTATGATATTTCTAGTTTATTGAGCTCTTTATTTGGAAAGACCGAGTCCCGCAGTCATCGCTTTGCGGTCAAGGACCCTGAATGGGTTGCTGCTATGGACTCGAAAATGGCTGTCGTTCTTGCTCAACAGACGTGGGAATTGGTTTTGCGTCTGCCACATGTTAATGTTGTGGGCTCAAAATGGGTGTATCATTTGAAGTACAAGTCTGATGGTTCACTTGATCGTCATAAGGCTAGGTTAGTTGCTCAGGATTTTTCACAATTACTTGGTTTTGATTATGATCATACTTTTAGTCCAGTGGTGTAGGCATCTACTGTTCATACATTTTTATCCATAGATTTCACCAGAAATTGGCCTTTGCGATAGCTTGATGTTAAGAATGATTTTAAAATATGGTTCTTGATTCCCTGGTTTACATGGAGCAGCCTGCTGGTTACAAAGATCCGATGCGTCCTGATCTTGTTTGTTGTCTACGCAAGGGTATTTATATATTGAAACAAGCACCTCGTGCTTGGTTTCAACATTTTAGTACTTTTTTGTTGGCCTGGGTTTTGTGTGTAGTTCTGCAGATACCTCCTGGTTTGTATTCTCACATGGTGCCTCTTTACTCTATTTGTTGGTTTATGTTGATGATATTATTCTCACCGGGAATGATGGTCATCTCATCCGGAATTTTATTGATCGGGTTAATTAAGAATTCAAAATTACTGATCTTTGCACTTTACAGTATTTTCTGGGATATGAGGTTGTTCGTAGTTCTAATGGCTTATTCCTTGGACAGACACGATATGCCAAGGACATTTTATTGTGCGCTGGAATGCAGAATTCGGCGCCGGTTGCTATTCTATTTGTAGTTTTTTCATACTTTCAAGTTCTTCTGGTAAGCCATTTGGAAATCCCACACTTTATTGTTCTTTGGTTGGTGCACTACAGTATTTATCCATTACGCATCCCGATATTTCTTATGTTGTGAACATGGTCAGTCAGTATATGCAAACTCCTACTGATGAAAATTACTAAGCTGTTACTCAAATTGTGCGCTATGCCCGTGGCACTATCCATTATAATCATCAGTTTCACAAGAATTCATCCGATTTTCCAGTCTTGGGTTATCCTGATGCTGATTGGGCTCGTTGCATTGAGACACGTAGGCTTACTTATGGTTATGCCATTTTTCTTGGTGGTAATCTGGTTTCATGGAGTGTAAAGAAAAAACCTATGGTCTCTCGTTCAAATTCAGAATCAGAATCCCGGACTATGGCAAATACTGTTGCGGAGATAGTTTGGTTGATTAATTTACTTCGGGATTTGCGAGTATCTTCACGCGTGCCTCCCATTTTGTTGTTTGATAATAATAGTGCTCTCTTTCTTGCTCAGAATCTGGTTTCGTATAAGAGAGTCAAACACATTGATATTGATTATCATTTTGTGTGTGACATGGTGTATTCTGGCAAGCTCAAGGTTGCTCATGTTCCTACGGACCAACAACTTGCTGCCATCTTTACAAAGAGTTTACCTCGTCCTCAGTTTGAGTTCTTACGGTATAAGATTTGCGTTGCGACAAGTCCCACGCTTCGCCTGAGGGGGGTAATAGAATATTAGATGAATAAGAATCAGGTTAAGAAAGGAATGTCCTTTCTGATTGGTATTGTATATATCATTTTTCCTATCTTATTCTACCTTGTATACCCTTTTTACTCATTATATATATGAATAAACACAAGCCACTTTTCATTCTATCACTCGTTCAAATTTCATTATTTATTTTCGCATGATACAATCAATATATGTCCAAAAATCTTGAAATGAATGGATTTTGTTGATTTATATTGATTTGAATCCAAGGTGCATGCTTTATTTTTGTTCAAAAAGTAACTAAAATTTGCATGTCCAAGATTTGGTAAAATCCGAATACATAACAGATTAGAATTCGGTGCAAGCTAAATTTGTGTGGGATGATTAATGCGAAATTTGTTAAAATTATTTGTGTGATTAATTATGAAATTTGATGCTGATTCATATTTTACATCACATTTTTAATTCGGAAATGGTCCGAATATGTTGTAAACTTGCAGCGTATGTTGTAAATTGTATGGTATGATAAAACATTACCTGTCCTACATTGAGATTACATGCTTAAGGTTGCATGATGCGACATGATGTATCATATATGCATGCTGAATAGTCCGTGATTGCAATTATGGAAATTGCATTGCATGCCTTAATTTGTTTAGAAATTGGGTGAGTATTTGTACTATAATAATTACGGAAATTCTTTCGATTGGATTTTTTTAAAATTGATTGATTTTGGTAAAATCATGCCAAGCAATTTGTTGTGCATATTGTTTTGAAATATTTTGTGAAATATTTATATGAGATACGAGATATGTACATATATTTAACGATACGCATTGGTGAATCCGAGTTCACGGTGGTATATCTCTTATGGAGAGAAACTCGGCATGGAGGTACGACAAGATTTATTGCTTGATAACATGAAAGACTTAAAGGAGTTAACTTTTGATCAGAGCCGTAACCACAGTTTCACAAACTGAGATATATGGTACGTATGTAAGTTAAATTATATGGCATGACGTGATTATTGAAATATGCTAATTCCAAGATATTCATGCTTATAAAAATAAATGTTGATATGGTAAGAAATCATATTTGATTATTTACATGAAAAATTGGATAAAAATTTGAAAAAATGCCATGAGTTTGGAATATTGAATCAAGCATTATTATTCTTTTTAATTATGAAATTACATGAAAGCAGTGCATATGTTTGGAAATTATAGGACATGCTTAATTTCCTAAGCCCTCAAAATTTTGTCGTATTTGTTTAAATACTTGATCAAATGAATAAATACTCCCTCTGTCCCAATTCAAGCTGCAATTTAACTATTCATTTAGTCAAAATTTCTTAATTTTGACCCCAAAATTGAATAGG
>JAULKM010116481.1:0-21834 GCA_032355605.1 Rubia tinctorum | reverse complement strand
TCCATAGCTAAATATTCCAAATCAATTCCAATTCCATAAGTCTAATCCAATCTCATAAATATAGGAATTGATATATTATTCAATCAAAACATTATGAACGAAATATCTCTTCTTCTTCTTGGATTACAACTTCACCTTCCTTATATCACTAACATTCCTTTTTTAACACAAACTATTCATATTTGCATAATTTCCACAAATTGCCAACTAGATAAATCTGGACTTTACAAGAATAGTATCAAAACAATAAGATTTCAAATAGGGTTGAGACAGAGGGAGTACATTTTAACTTTGAAATAATTTAACTATCAATGCCCTAAAATCAAAATAATAAAAATACACCCACCAACGATTATAATTAATGGAAACGATAAATTGTTCTGTTACAGATTTAAGATCCTAAACTATAAATTTGTCATCAAATTTATTAACTAGCTAGAAAGACACATGAGTCGCTTAATAGGATAACACACTTCATAATTTATGAGTTGATCATGTTAAACAAAGATATGCAACATCACCAATACCATAAATAATTGAAATTGTATCGTGCAAACGATAAACATCTTGAAAATAAAAAAATCGTGCATTCAAATACTTAGAACCATACATACAAATCAACAAACACACAATTGGTATAATCTAATCGAAAATAAATACAAGAATTCAAATATCTAAATCAACAGATCATCGTGATCTCGATGATTTTAATCAATTTTATCAAATGACAACTCTAATTAATGTGCAAAAAAAATATTCCACACTTATTTGGTTATATGATTAGACGGAGGTAATTCTGTTATATGCTCATTTGCATTTGAGCTTATCAAAATTGTTGATTTATGGGAATTGATACGCTGCCCGGTGAAGGATGCAAAAAGATTATCAGTTGATGCCAGCTTCTTTGTACCCTCTTCCGATACTTTATAAAATAGTATGCAGTCACCTTCAAACATCAAATGTGATACTCTTGGTACATACCTCACAATTTTTATGTCTTCACAGGTCTGTAGGAACGACGTCGATGATAGCATAGAAGAGAATGCTTCCTGGCAGTATAAAGAGGAAGGGCGAGAGAGGACACTCAAACCCGACTCTTTATATCGGGTTAAAGGGCTCTGAGTGATTGTAGTTGAACTTAATGGGGTATGACACAAAAGTAGTGCAATCTATTATCCACTTGATCCACTTTTGTGGGAAGCCATCAATTAATTACCTTCTCTAGAAACTCCGCGAAACTCCATCATTTGTCTTGCTCATGTCAATTTGTAGCATGGCCAACACTGTTTCCCCTTCTTTCTTTTCCTTATATGCTCTATTATCTCATGAGTTATTAGCGAATTTTCCACAATAGATCTCCCTTGAACAAATGCAACTTGATTTCTAGAGATTAGGTACCTGTTACCTTCTTCAATCTATTTGTTGGTCCCTTTCCTGCAATTATGTAGAACACATTACACATACTAAATGGTCAAAGATCAAAGGGTAATTTTGGTCCTTGGTTTTTGGGAGGGTAAAATGGACATTTAACGTTTAATTTATTTATTTTTAAATTGAGGGCAACTTATTCTTTTCACACAAAATTGGTGAAGAATATTGTTGTTAGAACTTCAGACAAAACTATAGTTATATTAGAACTTATGAAAAATTGAAGGTTATATTTGCACCTAGATTTACAAAATCATATTTTCCAACTAATTATTGTAAATAAGGTAAAAGGAAAGGTTGAATGATGGAAGGTGTTATTGTTTTCATTGATGAGTAGAGTATTTATAGAATACATACATATTGCCAAATCTTATAACAGAGGGGATTGGAGGCTGATTCCACGTAACTACTGTAACTGCAAAGATACTTATCTAGACTAAGTATCTAGACTAAGTCAAACAGTAATAACAATTTACTGAGATAATTACATATGGTTAACACCCCCCTACAGACATAAGCTTATGTCCGGGGACAAACACGAAGCTTGGAACTTAGAGTAAAAAAGTACTGATTCCCAACAGATTTGGTGAAGATATCCATAATCTGATGAAGAAACCGAACATTTCAAACAATAAGATCACCAGATGCAACTTGCTCCTGGATAAAGTCGTAGTCAATCTTGATATGCTTGGACCACTGATGAAAGACTGGATTGGCTGAGAGAAAGGTACACTCATGTTTTCGCAGAGAAGAATTGGAGGTTGTTGAACCGGGACATGCATTTCCTGAAAAAACTGATGAAGACAGATAAGTTCAGAAGAAGCAAATGCAATGGATCTATACTTCGCTTTAGTGCTGGAACGAGCAACAAATTTCTGTTTACGAGAGGATCAACTAACGAGGTTACCACAAAAAATGGTGAAGCCATGTAGTGATCTACAATCATCAGGACCAGACGTCCAACCTGCATCGGAGAAAGCTACCAGCCGAGAATCACGGACCTTCTGGAGAACCAAGCCAGAGGAAATAATACCCTTGAGATATCTTAGAATCCACTTGACCGCACACTAGTGATCCTCCGCTGGAGAGTGCATAAAATGACATACTCGCTTAACAACATAGGAGATTTCTAGCCAGGAGATAGTGACATACTACAGAACACCAACAATGCTGCGATTCGGAAGAGCTTTACCAACCTCAACTGGGCGAGATCCATGCTCACTCTCACCTTCTCACCAACGTCTGGAAATAAGCCTATCATACAAATGTCATCTCATAAACCGCACTATAACCCCTACTTTATCCCACAAATATCCATACCAATGTCCCTGTGGAAAAATCCCTAACTATAGCCTCCTTCGTTCTTTTGGGTGCTTATGCTTCCCTTTCCTTCGCCCATATACTACCAAAAAACTTGAATACCGTTATCTTCCTTCATCTTTCTTTGTGCTTGGAACTGTAGCAAAGTAGAGGTGGGTTGTGGTGGGTTGACGGAGTCAGTGGTGGGTGGACTGAAACAATGGTGTAGTGGATTGAAAAGGAGTTGTGGGTGGATTGAAGGGGAAGAGGCATATAAGGAAAAAAGGAAAGAGGAAAAGGTAAGAGGAAAATAGATAAAGGGAAAAAGAAAAAGTAAAAGTAAAAGAAAATTGTAAAATTACTAATTTGCCCTCAAAATTGACATTTTTTTATACTGAAGTTAACATTTTGACCAAACGGAAGGGCCACAACTTAGCAGTTTTGATAGTTGGGGGGCCAATAGTATTTAAAAAAGAAGTTAAATGGCTAAAAGGTGACGATGGAGAGAGTTCAGGGACCTCTCTGATATAATGTAAAATCCACAAATAATTGTGGTTGGGTGTATTGATATATACTACAAAGGTTAAACAAAGCCTAAACAAATATGGAACATGTTATATACAAAACCAATCAAAAAGGGTATTCCTTTCATATCCTGATTCTAAATCAACTATATCTCTATTACCGCTCTCAAGCGAAGTGTAGGGTTTGTCGCAACCCTGAGCTGGTGGCATGAACTGCTTGTTATTATGCGGCAAACAAACACAATTTTCAAATAAACCCTAAGCTCTCGGTACAGTTTTTAATCAAAATTCTCCAAAATAATGGGCAATTCGGCTGAAGATGAGGGCTCAAACACCTCCGCGGGATTGACGATGGCTCCATAAATGCATAAACATCCAATGAAGAAATATCAGTGACAGTACCAGTTCGGGTAGCTGGAAAAAACATCTCATCAAACCGAGCATGACGAGTAATGTACTCCTTTGTAAGAAGATCAAAGATAGATAACCCTTATACTGTGAACTGTAACCTAAAAATATATCGTACACGCTCTGAGGTGCTAATTTATGCGCAACACAGGGACTCAAATACGGAAAAACTCAACAACCAAATGGATGGAAGTTGGAGTAGTCATGAGTAGTACCAAAAATAACAGAGATTGGAGACTGACCAGATAAAATCGGAGTAGGCAGTCTGTTGATGATGTAGACTGTTGTCAAAAATGCATCATACCAAAAAGAATGATGAAAGCCAGAATGACAGAGCATCGACAGGCCTGTCTAAGTGATATGCCGATGCTTCCTCTCCGCGCGACCATTTTGCTCAGGAGTGTAAGGACAAGAAAACTGGTGATGAATGCCCTTTGACGCAAAATGAGATTGCATGCGATGATTCAGAAACTCGGTGCCACCATCACTCTAAAAGACTTTAATGGTGGCAGAAACATGGTTCTCAACAAGAGCCTGAAATGCATATAATCCTCTAAAAAAAGCAGACTTTCGTCGCAGAGGATATAACCACATGAAGCAAGAAAAAATCATCAACAAAAATGACATAATAAAAATATCCGGTACGAGATACGATAGGAGAGGGTCCCCAAAGATCACAGTAAACTAAATCAAGTATGCGTTGTGCGCGTTTTGAATTATCTCTAAAGGAAAAACGCTTGCCTTTAGTCATCTCAAGAGATGGACATAAATGAGGCTTAAACAACAAACTATTAACTGAAAAACATACAAACTTCCTTAAAGAAGAAATGATGTTGTGGGGAACATGACCCAATCTACTATGCTAAAGTTCAAAAGATGCTTTAGAAGCACTTTAGGCAACAAAAGCAGATAAAGTAGCACCACCAAAATTTAAAACATATAAACCCCCATCAATAACATCACTAATAAACTTGTTCGAAAGTAAATAAGGAATCATCAAAACAAATAACAACATTTATATCTCGAGACAACTTGTTAATAGACAGTAAATTTTTAGTAATTTGTGGAACCACCAAAACATCAGACTAGGATAATGAATCAGAGACTCGAGAATGACCAATATGAGTAATGTTAAGAGCAGAACATTTCCAACAATAACACAATTGTTATCAGAATAAGGAGTCATGCAATCAAGAGCGGTCTGAGAAGAATTCATGTGGCTCGTCGCACTAGAATCAGTCAACCAGAGAGCATGCGGTAAAGAGCCAGAAGAAAGAGCTTGAGATACCAAGTGAGGACACATCGAGGCCAGTGGCGGAACTAGGGGGCGAGTCGGTGCGCCCCCCAGCTCCGGTGGTGCTTCCCTAATGAACAGTAGTCGCCCCTCCTCCGCCTCCACCCCAGCCCCTCCTCCGCCCCTCCTCAACTTTTCCTCTGGTTCCGCCACTGATCGAGGCAATGTGAATAAATTTCTTACACCACTGACACTTCAAATGGTACCATTCACCATGTAGTTTAGAGAAAGAAGAAGCAACATGACTTAGATAATCACACCATTGGTATCGTGGTTGATCAAAATGAGCCATAATACATGAGAAACCAATATGTTTTTTTAATAAAGTTATTAATTTTTTTGAAAAGCTGCTAAGATGGCGTGTGAAAACACGAGCGGTAGGGAGTAAGCGCTAGTCGACTGGCGCATGAAAAAATGTGCGGCAGGAAGTAGGGGCACGTCCTTGTCACGCACACGTGGCTGCACGTGCGTGAATCTGAAAGAAGTCTGGGACGCGAGTTGTAAAAAACGCGGAGAAGATGACAAAATTTTGTGCGATCGACAGCGGAGGAAGCTGAGAGACTGACGCTAAATCTTGAACTTGAAGACTCCGGATCTGGCAGTGGGCAATAGCAGACAGAGAACTCTGGTACCAACGGTGGCATCAGGTTAAGAATGGCGGCGACGTAAGTAGAACTGAAACTTGAATTGACCTTGAATAGTGGCAAAGGATGATGGGAAACCAAGGTCGAAGAAGAACGTCGATGAGAAGATGGCCGGATATGGCGGCGGGCGGCGGGCGGCGGCGTTGATTATCGAACGGGGTCGGGAGAATTTTGGGAAAATGGAGAAAAAGGGTGGGGAATAAGTTTGGAAATTTTGGAAATATTTTAGAGAAACTTGTCTATGTCATGATAGAATGTATAACCCACAAATAATTGGGGTTGTGTGTATTGATATATATAATGAGAATAAATGGTAAACAAATATATATATATATATATAATGAGTATAAAGGGTAAACAAATGCTAAACAAATATGGAACATGATATATACAAAATCATACAGAAAGCGTATTTTTTAATACTGATTTTAAATCAACTATATTTCTGTTACTCCCAAGTCATTCTTAAACCTTGTATTGCACGAGTGTTATCAAGTACTACAATGTTCTACCAAGCAAGGAGCGAGGAGGCTTCTTGCAAAGCCAATGTTCAACTGTTGTGGTACTTTGGTTGACCGATTACCATATCCACCACCATTAATTGAGCGTGTCTGATGGGGATTTCTTCTAAGTACTGAATTTGAGCAAATTAACAACAAAGTCCCGCTGTGTTGTTTCCTTACTTGTAACAGCATGCCAGGTGACTAGATCGTTGTCATTGCACGACCAAACTTTGCTAAATATTGTACTCTGTTTATTTTGATTGGATTTTTTTTGTCGCTCAAGTTTTGGTTTTTTTCCTGAAAATATTGCTCAATTTTTTGTTTAATTTGCAAACTTTGCACAGCATTGACTCCTTTATGTAGCTGCCAAGAAGGTGTAATTTGGGTACCTGGTGCTAGGCTTAAGAGCGGTTGTTGTTATTAATTTAACCATTGAGTGGACTTTTATCAAAGCAAATACTACTTAAAAGAAACAACCGCATCTAGTTAAAGGAAAAGTATTTGAAAACACCGTTTTTCCATAACGTATTTCCATAAGCTTATAGAAAGATGAAGTTTAATTATAATAATAAAAGGTAAAATACCTTAGTTGCAATATTAAAAATTTATTATTCAACGTGTATTAGTTATAAAATTTATAACCCGATTCATGCAACCCAAAAAATTTATCTTTATTATTTTTCTTCTAATTTGCACTTTAAACCTTGTTCTTTCCATGACTTATGAAAAGATTGTATTTCAAAAGATGGACTCTTAGTTAAATGCACGGTTTCTTCTTGTCTTTATGATAATAGTTTCGATATCAAACTAAATCTTCGGTAAAAATTTGTTTAATGTAGTGATATACTACCTCCGTTTCACTAAGAGCGGCACACTAGCTTTAGACTCTTGGATTAATGTGAATAATATGAGTGGTTGAAATTGAATGTAGAAAGTAAAAAGTAGAATGAGTGGATGAGATTGAAAGAATCTTGCCAAAAATGGAAAGTATGTCATTAAAAAAATTCCAATAAAATAAGTGTGTCACTCTTAATAAAACGGAGGGAGTACTGCTTGTCAGCCATCTAGTTAATCGTGATTGAATATTATAATTTATAATTTATATTTATTTATTTGATGTAGTTAGTTATCAACTACTGATACTAGTTGATTAGTTGATCCAGCTACCTCTAGTTTCCATGTTGAACTAATAGCTGTCCAAAAAGGTTACCATTTAGCAACAATTTTGGAGGGTAATCAGTTCATCATAAAAACTGATAGCATACAAGTCTTTCAGTGCATAATGGATCCTTATAAATCTCCATGGCAACACTTTGACATTGCACACACACTACATAGATCCCTATCTGAATCCTAGCTCTCTCATGTGATGAGAGAAGGAAACTAGTTTGCGGATGTTTTATCCAAACAGGCTGATAAAGGAAAATTGCAATCTCACACACTGATGTATGCTCAGCTAGATCAGAAGACAAAAGGTCATTTACACCTAGATAGGTTAAATGTGCCTAACATAAGAGTTAATTGAATGGATATTGTTGATAAAAGTTTTTGCAGATTACTTACTTGGTTTAAACAAAGGAGAAGACCTGCAAAATTTGGAGCATGCGCAAATCTTCTTTCGGTTCACAAGAAGTTTCCAGCCAAGTCTCAAGCAGACAGAAGGAAGGGTACATACAGCCTTCACAAACTAAGAAGAATTTCCAGGAGTTTAGGACCTAGAAATAGCCACAAATCCAGAGGAGTACATTCACCAAAACATAGGGAGAAATTGAAAATCTAGCTAGGTTTTAATATTAACACAGGGTGTGGAGGTGCAAGCACTGGAATCATTTCCAATTTCTACCTATGTCTGTTATTTTTGTTAGTAGAACAAAAGATGAAATGGCAACTATTTTGCCTTTTATCTCTCTTCTTTAAAAATTCAAGATATTTCTTGACCAAATCTCTTGTAAAGACTCTATCAAATATTTTGGTTAAGTTTGGGGATCACAATAAACATCCCCATTAATATGAGTTTGAATTTAAAAAAATACTGGTTGATTAGAATAGTATTTTTTGAAAAGTAATGATTGTAGTGGTATTTAATAATCCTCATTTGAAAATAAAAAATTATACTCCCTCTCTCCCATTTTAAAAGGCACACTTTAACTTTTGCAAAGTCCAGAATTATTTCAGTTGGTAATTTGTGAAAATTATGCAAATATGAAATGTTATGTTGAAACATCAATTTTGGTATGCCTTGCGAGAAAAGGAAGTTTCGTGTGAAATCCGAGAAGTATATATTTTGTCCAGTTGTATTTGATTGCAGAATATATCAATTCATATATTTATGAGACTGGATTAGATTTATTGAAGAAGATTGATATGGTATATTCGGCAAAGGTGAAGATATGGATGGAATATTTTAATTCCTTACATTAATGGATTAGATTAATGAATTCCTATATTTAAGGGATTTGATTGTTATCAGAATATTTTATGGAGATAGAATTTTGTGTGCAGAAGTTACTGAAGACGTGCGATTGGACTTACATATTGAGAACATTCTAACTGAACTACTTACGGATTAAAAGAGAAGAAAATATACCTATAGATTATACACATTGAGAGCAGGCAAGAGCTCTAATTTGTGTTCCAACATGATCAATACATTATTGATCTAAGTTTAGAATCGAAAGCCTTAATTTCTCGAGAGAAGGAGATCCAGCGTCGACGATTATCGAGGTCAGAGGGAGTCTGATCAAGGTGAATCGGTAGAAAGGGGAGCTTCCAAAATCCACACATTGTAATTAGAAGAGATAAGTATAATTGTATGGTTTACTTTGTACTGTATCTCTCTAATTAATGGAGTTATTCTGAATTGGGCCATGTCCCGCATATGTAGGTGGTTTTCACCGAATTGTGTAACCAAGTCTGTGTGCTCTTGCTTTACATTATTTCACACTTGGTTTATTAGGTTATGTTAGAACACGGTGGTAATTATTGAATTAATTAGGTAAAACCAAATTTCAACTTTCAACAGTTTACTAAAAAAATGTTTGATCCTTAATATTTTTCACTAAGGATAATTAAAACTTGTGAAAATGGGATATTTTAAAAATATATGTTGTAACAAATCTAATAAGGTATCACTCGATAGTATTTATCTTTATACATCAATTCAATTTTGTAGAAGTTAATTTTTTTAATTAAACGAATAGTTAAATTACAGTTTGAAATGAGACAGAAGAAATATTATATATATTTATTTTATATTACAAAAAATATATAAACTAAATAAATAGTTGTGCACTTTGTCTTTGCGTAAGATTCCTATTTTCCATTTTCGCTTGTCCCAACCAAAAGTTTCTATTTACTTATTTGAACTGAAATTTGTGGTTGAAATTTGATCAGCTCATTTTAATTCCACACTTTCCATGTCACATCACCATGCATAAATACCTATGCAAAAAAAATGACCCTTACGTTGGGACGGGGGAATATAACGTAAGGGACATGACGTAATTGGACATGACGTAATCGAAAATAGATAGATAGATAGATAGAATCAGATTCGACAAGATAGTGTATGTGAGACAAACTAGTCATGTGAGACAAAATGTCCCCCATTCAAATAATCTGATCTAACCATCTATAATTAAAACATCTAACTCTCAACAAATTCGCACGAAACTGTTAGTTAATTTCAAGCCTTTGGCACGAATTATCAGTACTGCATCACAGTAACTAGTATCTTTTAGGGGACCAATGGGCTTTTCTCGTGATCATACACTTTGAAAAATGACTTAAATTTCTTATGGAATTATCCTATTTCAGTCAATCAACAAATGGATGATATATTATAGATATTTTGATATTCATGCTGAAAACTGAAAAATATGACCAAATATAAAGTAAACATGAGTGCAAAAGTTTCCAAGAACTCAAAAAAAAACACCGAAGCACCTAAAGGCTAACTTGAAAGCACTTTCTACTATATTAGAAGTACCTTTGATTCTAATGTATAATTTTTCAAAGTTGTTATTGAATCACCAACAAATATAAGTAAAATAACCTACAATTATACTCGAAGCACCTATAAGTAATGCTTAAAGCACTTTCAAATTATAATTAAAGCACCTTACATATATACTTGAAGCACCAACAAATATAATTTAAATAACCTACGGCTTATACTTGAAACACCTATATGTAATACTTAAAAACACCTTCAAATTATACTTGGAGCACCTTACATGTATATTTGAAACACCTACAAACTTATCTTAAAGAACCTAATAGTATCATTTGAAGCACCAATGAACTTAACTTAAATAACCAGCGAGTGTAACATCAAGCACCATCAACTTATATTTGAAGCACTTCCAAGTTATTCATGAAGAACCCACGAGTATAGTTTGATGAAACTACGAACATAAGTTGAATCACCAACAAGCATTATTTGAAACACCTAAAAATAACACTTGAAGTACTTACAGATAATAACACGAAACACCTACAAGTTATAAGTAAAGCGCCTACAAGTATGAATTCAATGTGCTTAAAATACAACTCGGTGGTGCCTCAGTTATTGCTTATAAGTGTTTAAAGTGTAGTACATAAGTGCTTCCTTTTTAACTTGTACATGTTACGAAAATAACTTTTAAAAAATGTATAAATTTAAGGTGTTTAAATTAAAATGTGTCGGTGCTTCTACGTACAATTACTTATAAGTGTTTCAAATATATTATGCATGTAGTTTCTTTATAACTTCTCACGTGCTACGAAATCAACTTTAATAAAATATAATTTTAAATTTGTTTTATTTTGTAAACGTGAAATTGGATTAATTAAAATAGATTACCTTTTAAATTTATAAGCAAGTTATAAGCATGAAAATGGATTTTATGTTGTAGTGGGGGAAAACCTATTTAAAAAGAAGAGTTTAAAAAGAAGGGTTTAAGAAGAAGGGTTAAATATTAAATTAAAAAATCAGAAAGGTAAATAGGAAAAAAAATGGTAATGAAACATGCAGTAACGTTTCTTTTGCGTATGCAGGCCGAGTTTCAAAACTAAATATAGAATAATATATCCGCACCGAAACAATCTTCAATTATATGATCCAACAGATCAGATTTGTTCTCACATAAATGATGGTTTTTCACAAAACTTTGCCGATATATATGGGGGAAAGTTATTAAATCTTTTTTTGAAATACTTTAGCTATTCCCATAAAATAGGAAAGATAATTGAAATAAAAAATAAATATCTCGGAAGCAATAGATGTATTAGAAGAATTTTTATTTAACTTCCACAGTATTACGTGTAATTGACTCATTGGTTTCTTAAGAACCTATCTGAATTGGGGAGGAAATTCTTATTAAAACGATGTTACAAGTCAATCTGAGCTATACAAGGAGCTGTTTCAGCGTTTCTGGTGGGATGGCTCTTCTTCTAATAATAAAGAAGATTCATGGCTATCATAGTACATGAAGGTAGCTAATTTAGCGCGCAAGCTTGGCGGATGCTTACTAATCCCACTTCTCAGATTTTATATGTTCTTAAAGATATGTAATTTCCATGATCCTCCATCTTTGGCACCATTTTGGGTCTCGACTACCTTGGTCATGGTATATCATATGTTAGGGAGTGAAGGTGTTGAAGTTCGGTTGCTGAGAACACACTGGCTCAGGTGAACATACGCGCAAATGTCATGATCCTTGGCTTCTGTGAGATAGAAATGGCAGTGGAGCGAGTTTTGATGGAGGTCTGTCCCAATGAAATGAATATGGAGGTAGTTTTGATGGAGATAAGGCTGGTATGCAGATGAAAATGATATTCACCATGGAAAGTGAGTCAGGCATGTGCAGTAGTTTACATCCGCCCCATCTCCGTCCGCCTACTAGACTCGCTATCTACCCGTTAATTAAATAAATAATAAATCAATCTTGATCCACAATGATCATATATTGCCTATACTTTTTCATGTAAGTACTTATTATTATTTTTATATTAAAATTAGTATAATAAAGTGGATTTAGGTGCTTATGGTGATATAAGTGCATCAGGTAAAGTGGATTTGAATTAGGTAGGAAGGCCCAAGTGGTTATAAGGCGGGGGTATATTTTAATATTGTACCCACCATGAGTGATGAGCTGGAGATAAGTATGAAATTTTTAGATAGTGGTAGGTATTGAAGAACCATAATCAGCACCTATTCCAGCCTAATGTCATCCCTACTATGAGGTATAGACTTTTGAGTATAGGAGCATGAGCGAATGCCCTCAACATTGTCTTGAGGACTTAATTGACCCTCATACAAGTGGTGGAGGATAATGCAGATTTTTGCCCTGATCATGCTGCACTTAGCGGTCGGTGTCAATTCGATTATTCGAATCAAGTTCGAGTTTGGATCAAACGGGTTCGGGGTGAAACGGGTCAAAATATGTTGAAACGGGTCAAAATCTGTTGAAACGGGTTGGGTTGAAACGGGTCAAAATATGTTGGTCGGGTCGGGTTGGGTCGAAACAAGTTCGGATCGAAATGGGTCGAAATCTGTTGGTCAGGTCGGATCAGGTTCATGTTGGGTTTAAACGGATCGGTTAAAATGAGTCGAAGTCTGTTTGTCGGGTCGGGTTGGGTTAGGTTGGGTTGGAAAGTGTTGAAATCTGTTTGTCGGGTCGGGTCGGATCGGAAAGAAAGTTAGAATAGGAAAGAAGATAGAATATGAAAGAAAAAAGTTTTGAAAAATGGTTTACGGTATCAGCTACACTAGAACATGTACTAGCGTTTTCTAAAATTTCACAAAAAATCATTTATTTAATATATTTATATTTAGGCAAGAATAACAAAAATCGTGTATTTTGAAGCAATGGGTTATGGGGTAACAAAATTTTGACCCACATTGTAATTTTTCAATATTGTGTAGAAGTAATCAGTATTGACTTTTGAGACCCGTCCGTTCACTCATATATGTCCAACCGCAAAGTTCCAAATATTTTAAACTAAATAAATTACTACGCATAGGGTCAAAATTAGATTGATTAAGGATCAATCTAATTGTCGGTTATTTTCCTAGTTGATTATGGATCGAGCTATGTATGTTATTTCTCGGGTTGAATCGGTTACAAGTTGATTATACGTCAGGTTGAATTGAGTTCAAGTAGAAACGTATTCCGATTGAATCATGTTTGGGTCGGAATGAGATTTCAAGTTGATTCGGTCGTGTTGGGTTAGAGTCCAGATTATCAGGTTATAATCGGGTTTTGGATTGAGTTCGGGTAGAGTCGGGTTCGGGTTTGGACCCAGATTATCATGTCAGAATCGGTTTTCGGGTTGAGTCCGGGTCGAGTCAGGTTCAGGTTTGGACCCAGATTATCATGTCAGAATCAGGTTTCGAGTTGAATTCGGGTCGAGTTGGGTTCGGGTTTGGGTTAATATTTACGGGTCAGGATCATATTCAGGTTGAGTTTGGTCGAGTCGATCCGGGTTGGGTCAGAAATTTGGGTTAGAGATTGACAAGGAGGCACATATCGATAACGATGACACCCCGATGCAACTGGGAAATTTACATTTGAATCAGCTTACTCCCTCCGGGTTTTTTATATTGACACTCTTTCCAATTTGGGATGGTTCTTTTTATATTGACACATTTCTCTTTTGGCAAATCCTAGATTATTTTCATCTACTAAATTTGTTTTTTGTCTTTCCAATTCAACCTACACTATTCATTTTACTTTTTTTTTGAAAAAACTTGTATCATTTAGAAGATGTCCAATAGTTAGAGGCCATAGAGAGTACAATTTTTGGTAGAATCTATAAGATCACATCTCATCATCATCTTTCGAGACTGGCACATAGAAGATTCTCTGGCAGAAGTTCAGGAAAATGCAAGTGCTGCAGAGAGCTAAGACCATGTACAATGGTGAGACGAAACAAATCCAGATCAATTTATTAAATAATCAATATTTTTTTTCCACATCAGCATTGAGCCCACAATTAAATCACTCATCCCCCCACAGTGGTTTAGACATTTCTAAGACCACTCCATAGACTCCACTTGATTCTCTCTATCCTACTCATTAATTTTACATTTAATATTTAATTTATAAAAATTTACCTATCAAAATAAATTCAAATATAAAATTTAATAATACAAATATTATTTTTTAATTGGATTTTGTTTTTTCAAATTAATTTCAATTTTAAAAATTTATTTTTGAACCATAATTAAAAAGAACCCTACATATTTTTTAAAGAATGTAATTTTGATTTTTAAAAAGATCCAAAATTTAATTTAGATTTTGAAAACAAAAATCAATTTTTTTTTAAAATTTTCACATTTTCAACTTTTTAAATAAAATAAAATAACATTCAGATTTTTAAATTTTTAAAAGAGGGAGGGAACCCCTCCCCCCCTGCCATGTGGCCCAACCAGTGGCCGCCACGTAGCAGCAAGGGGGAAACAAATTGTAGGCGTCTGGCCATGTCAGACACATGGCCCATTGTGTCAGTTTGAGCCGAGCTCAATTTTGCAGCCGGATTTAATTCTCTCTCCAAATTAAGCCCGGTTTGAGCCTCCCACTGTGGAGTTTTTCCGTCTCAATTTTTAATTAAGCCCGGAGTTGATCCCCATAGCACATGCTCTAATAGTAAGTCAATATACAATGGGTACCAAAATCAAGTCGCTAGGTTGAATTTAGTAGCAACAATTTGTCATCATCCCATGGATAACATTCAGCCATCGGCTGTGGTGGTGGAGATGCTTTGGTAACATCCCAATCTACATTACTCGCGCTTTCATCCGTGACGGCCACATATTCCTACACAGACACATAAAACGTTTTTAGTAGGAGCCGTGAGCACAAGCGCATCAACATAACAAAAGGGTGGAGAGGGCAAAAAAGGGACCTCGAGTTTGTGGACCAATTCTTTGGGGTTAGAAGCAGAGACAAAGATGTGACGCTGAGAAGGATTGATGAAGCCATCGTCCACAACTTTATCAATGAAGGTTAGGAAAAAGTCGTAGTATCCATCCACGTTCAACAACCCAACCTACATCCCAAATTCCAAATCCATTACGGACCTCCGTATGATCCATCAACCACCAACCAAATGACTGTTTGAAAGAATCGTGTTTATAAGTAAATTGATATATTTTACATTCGGCTTATAAAATAAGCAGTGTTTTACTTTATACGTAAATCCGATTTAACCCGATAATAGCAAAGGATACACACAAGATTGTTACCGGCTTATCATAACTTTCTAATTGCACCCGGCTTATCATAACTTTCTAATTGCACCCACGTGATCACTTCTATATCTCCTCCAATGTGGCATAACCACCTGAAACTCAAAGAATGCATCATCTACTTAATATGCAAGAACACGAAAAAAAGGGCTTAGTCTTAAACTATGATGTCTTTCAGAGATTATGAAAATTTTGTTTTTCACGAGACAAACACCAAATATGAAAAGAAAGGATTGGTTCCGGGCAAGGCGATGAAGCATTCAGAACGACAAGCCATATCAGCCTTGCGGTGATGCATGCCTGCAATGGGCCTCTCTTCTCCGATCGTTTCCCCTGTTCAAAAAATACAAGCAATATTTATAGTGCTCATGTGAGCTACAACACTAATAAAGCTTCATTATGCTACGACATAAATGGAGCCTCATTAGACTACAATTCATGAAGGCTTAATTTACATTATACTCATGAAGCCTTATTAAACTTCATTTGTGAAGAGAGATTTGAATAGATGAACTAATAGATTTTTAATGCTTTTCATTTAATGGACATTTATCCACTTTCATAACAAAATGGTATCATTTCAAATCTTACTGAACTAAATTGTAGATAAAAGAGAAAAAATTGGACACCCTTTGTTCTCTAGAATTAATTCAGGATGAATTGAGCTAATTGAATTAAACTGAAAATAAGTGTATTGAAAATAATAATAATATAACTAAATTTCATCTGATCAAATTTCTACTACACTGAATTAAATTGAAAAAATGTGCATACAAACTTGAGAGATGAGCCCACGTTTGCTGTTAAAATTTTGAAAATGAAATTTATCTTGGAAAAGGTTTCTAACTTTTTAACAAGTTAGATGATGACATCAAAGCTTTGGTGGACAGAACAAATGATACATCAAAACGATGAGGTTGGATTTTCTTTTTCTGCATGCTAAACAAAAATATATGTGTTTATTTTTGAAAAATTAAGGAATATAAGTGCGCTAAACAAAAAAATTGAGAGCATAAATGCTCCTTATTCTAAAAATAATGTGCAAATTATAAGAGATGGAGGGAATATGTTTATTGTTTACAACTATGGGAGTATAAGAGAAATGGAAATATTTCTAACTTCATTTCATATCATGTCACTCCCTTTCTTTCTGCTAGAATGTCCTATTTTGAAATAGAGCATTTTTTTCAAAAGTTAATAAAAAATCTTCTTTTAATATCTTTTCACCAATTTTATTTCTCTAAATTTGTATGGCGAATTATAAAACGTGTCAGTCAATGACCAATATATTTAAAATGAATTATCAAAAAATATATTTATTTTTTTGGCTTTTTATCAACTAGAACTTCTTTTTCAAGAGGATAAAAGAAGTAATTCAATTAATATTAAGAAAAGAGTAAAGTGATAAAATGACCCTAACTTTAGTCTAAAAGTGTCAATATAACCCTGCAAAACGAGGAAGCGCCAAAATAACCCTAACTTTATGATAATACGTGCAGTTATAACCTTTTGTTACTATTCCGACGTTGACTCATCAATTTGGGTGTTGACCGGATCTTATATGATGAAAATGCCCTTACTCCCATAATTGCCCCCATAAGTTGAATTCCCATTTACCCCTTTTAGCTTATTGGAGCAAGGGTATTTTTATTATATCATGTCCGGTCAACACCCAAATTGATGAGCCAATGCCGAAATAGTGATAAAAGTTTATAATTGCACACTTTGCAAAAAAAAAGTTAGGGTTATTTAAGCACTTTCTCGTTTTGCTGAGTTACATTGACACTTTCATTCTAAAGTTAGAGTTAGATGTGTAAAAATCTCTTAACAAAACTAATTTCACATGATAAAATAACTAAACATGCACGTATTATTTGTGCAAGATATTTTATTAGGTTCATTAAAATACATATATTTATACTATCATTTTTTTTTATAAATTTTCTTTATTAGTCCATTCCATTCCAAAAATTCACGTGTATAACGCTAACAAAATTTAAAAGAAATGATTAATAGATGGTAGTATGCATGTTACTTTTGTTCACTGAAAAAAACAATCTGCTGATCTTTAGCAAAAATATACTCCGTATAATTTTTTTCCTAATAAAACAGAATGGTAACAATTTAACACGTTTACATTGCTCCGATAATGCACATTTGGGTTTCGATCTCTTTTTTTGGAAAAGTATGATTTTAATTAATTGAAGCATTTGTAGGCATGGAAGAGTTAACGTCAAAACTTGAATATGCAGGCTCATGTAACGTAATGTTTAACTCCATTGAATTTAAATCAATTCAATTAATCCTAAAAATGAAAGGGGCGTGATATTTATGGGGGAGGTTACAAGCTTTGAAACTGTATAAATTCAAGCTCATTTCACGCTTTTCTCCAAACCAAACATTTCTTTCTTCTCATTCCAATTTGTTAGCAAACCATACACTGCAAGATGATGATGAACAATAAAATGATGATACTTTTCTTATTTTCTGCTCTTCTTTCATGCAAGTTCACCCCTGCTCACTCTAGGATGATTGGTATCGCCGTCCCCGAGGCTGCACCGGTGCCCCTTGCTAATCAGCCTTTGGTGGAGGAAGAGAAATCTCTATTTGGCGGAGTGAGTGGTGGAGGTGGTGGTGGAGGAGGAGGAGGTGGCGGTTCAAACGGTGGTTCTGGTTATGGATACGGGTTGGGATACGGAAGCGGAAATGGTGGAACCAGCGGCGGGGGAGGCGGAGGAGGTGGAGGAGGCGGGGGTGCAAATGGAGGCAGTGGTTTCGGTGCAGGATTCGGCTATGGTGGTGGAGTAGGACTGCCTAACCCCTTCGGCGGAAGTAGTGGATTCAGCGGAGGATTTGGTGGGGGCGGTGGTATCGGTATTGGAGAAGGTCACTAAGATAATCACTGCCTCTACAATTTAAATGTAAAAAAGCATCAAATAATCTTGTATCGGTTACTTATGAATGGCCAACAATTACACTATCTTGACACCTATTTTTTCTGATTGTTTTGATTTCTCGAGTTGGTTTATGGCAGGTATTGGGATTTCTGTTTAAATATTTGCTACATTGTTAAAATATGCACTCAAAATCCCACCTTAATTCAATACTAAATGTGTGAAGTCACCAAAACAATGGCTAACTAATCCTAATAGCAAAGTCTATATACAATGGGTACCAAAATCAACACGCTAGGTTAAATTTAGTAGCAACAATTTGTTATCATCCCGTGGATAACATTCGGCCACCACCGGCGGTGGTGGTGGAGATGCTTCGCTAACGTCCCAGTTTACATTACTCGCGCTTTCATCCTTGATGGCCACATATTCCTACACAGACACAAAACATTTTTAGTACGAGCGCAACAGTGTAACAAAAAGGTGGAGAGGGCAAAAAAGGACCTCGAGTTTGTGGACCAATTCTTTGGGGTTAGGGGCAAAGACAAAGATGTGATGCTAAGAAGGCTTGATGAAGCCGTCGTCCACGGCTTTATCAATGAAAGTTAGGAAAAAGTCGTAGTATCCATCCACGTTCAACAGTCCAACCTGCATCCCAAATTCCAAATCCATTACGGACATCCCTATAATCCATCAACCACCACCAAAATGACTGTTTGATAGAATCGCGCTTATAACTAAATCAAATTATTTTACATCCGGCTTATAAAATAAGCAGTTTTATAGTTTATAAATAAATCATATCAAACCCGAAAACAACAAAGGATACATAGAAAATTATTACCGGCTTATCAGAATTCCTAATTGCGCCCATGTGATCACTTCTAATAGCTCTTCCAATGTGCCATAACCCCCTGAAACACATAGAATGCATCATCACTTAATATGCAAGAACACAGAAAAAGAAAGGCTTAGTCTAAACTATGATGTCTCTCCGAGGTTATGAAAATGTCATCTTTCACGAAACAAACTCCACATATGAAAAGAAAGGATTAGGTACCGGGCAAGGCAATGAAGCATTCAGAACGACGAGCCATCTCTGCCTTGCGCTGATGCATGCCTGCAACGGGCCTCTCCTCTCCGATGGTTTCCCCTGTTCTCTGTCATCAAACACAAGTCAACATATAAATGCAAATCATAAAATGTGTTCGTATAATATACACGGATCATAAATACACACGAGTTGCAGAGTATAGTAACACCTACCTCTTTTCCCATCAGCGGTCTAGGAATCACCCTGAAAAACACATCGACCACAAAATGAATATAATTATAATTACTGTCAAAAGTTCACATCGATCATTACAGAGTTATTACTCAATATACAAGATCATGGGTTACCCATACATCATAGGCGTAGTCAGAAAATTTTCCTGACATGACTAGTTAATTATTATTTTTATAAAATAATATCCAATAAAAGACAATAATATTCAAGATGGGGTTGAAAGATAATTTTCTTAAAATTATTACCTTTAAAAAATCTAGCGGGGGTTGAAGGGTAATTTTTAAAAATTAATAATCCATGAAAAATTGCTAGCGGGGTTTGGACCTGTCATACATAGAACCAATTGGTTTTATGATAGTATCCCGTGATTCAAATATGGTATCATAGCTCATGATTTGACCCATGAGGACCGTGTTAGAATCTCAAGGAGATTCCACAATCCACAATCCATAGTTTTCGCAAGGAGATTCATATCAGTAATGATAAGATATCAAAAATGTAATTTATTATATTTTTCTTAGTTCAGTATTTTTAGGATGTCAACACTATACTTTTTTTCCACTGGGTTTTTTTAATGAGGTAGGGTGATCATTTTAGTTTATTATTATTAATGAAGCCATAAACTCACCCATGTTGGCTTAGAAGAGTTTTGGTAATATTTTAATTAGGGTTTAAAATATTCAGTTTTATTCATATTAGAATTAGATTTGGTAAGATTGGATAAGGTAGAATTCTTCAAGACTTCTTCTTGAAGAAATCACGGCTGAAACATGTTTAACACATGGTTAAAATAGGTATTTTAGTTAGATATGGTTTTATCTTCTTAAAGTTGCCATAAGTTGAATCAGATTCCAATTGTAATTAGGGTATTGGTTCGAAAATCACCCTATAAATAGCGGGGGACGAACCAATGAATTTAAACCAATATTTTTATCAATCAAATATTCAGAATTTTGAGTCATTCTCATTGTTTCATTGTTGCTTAATCATGCGGGTTAATTAAGTTTCAATATCCTTTGTAAGCTAATCTTGCGGGCTAATTAGTGATTAAAGAAACCTTGTGATCTAAACCTGCTGGCTATTTAGAGAACAAGTCAGAATTGAGTGTACCATGCGGGTTAGACGTTTGAATTTCATGCATTTATACTGAGTTGGGCGAGATTCTCAGTTTAAATAAAGATCCGATATTCTGCAATCCAGAGTCTTTGCAAGGAAAAACATCAATATTCTGCCACCAGACATCGTCGCCGCCAGACAACGATCTTTGCCACCAAAGCCCATCGTTCATCTTGAGCCACCGATCGTCGTCCGTCGCATCGCCACCGTTCGTAGCTTGATATTCGTCAGTTTCAGATCCGAGCTTCTCTAGATCTGATTTCGTCTTCTTCGATCAAGCACCAAAATCATTTATCTCATCGCCGCCGCTAATTCTCGTCTCCGGCGAGCTTCTCCGGATCTGGTTTCATCATTTCATGCCGCTTCATCTCTGTCGACCAGCCGGATTTTACTCGCTGTTATCTTGGTTGTCTTTAGAGTCTCCACTTAGCACAACTCTGGCGAAGAGAAGCGCAGCGCAAAGGATGTTCAAAGCGGAAAAAGAAAGATGGCGAGTGCCAACCACGCGCAGTCTCTCAACAAGGCGCGTGATATTTACGCGCGCGTCTATTGAAGGCGCGTTTTCCACACGCACTCAGTAGCTGTTATTGCTAGACACCCAATTTATCGCGATCTGATCATTATATCGCGGGTTTGTCCAATTTATCGCGAGTTAGTTGGTTTTCTCGCCTGGTGCTCTTTTCTAGTGAGCTCAAGGACTTTTTGCCACATCAGCTCCAGTCACTACCTAGTTAGCGTCCAGTCACCGTTTATTAGCAGGACTTCGCAGGGATGGAGTGAGACATAGATCTACATTTTATTTTGAAGATCATTCGAGTTTCGAGGACGAAAATGTTCGACCACGGAGGGAATGATATGATATCAAAAATGTCATTTATTATATTTTTCTTAGCTTAGTATTTTTAGAAGGTTAACACTATACTCTTTTTCCAACTGGGTTTTTTAATGAGTTAGTGTGTTCATATTTAGAATTATTTTTGAAATATTATAATTCAAGAGTTTTGATTTTATTAGAATTATATTTGGTAGGTTTAGATAAACTATATTCATTTAAGAATTCATCCAATTTTTGGATTGATTTACTTAGATGAATATGTTAATTATTTATATTTATTTTAGGAGTTCTAGTTATATATGGTTTTATCTTCTTAAATCTTCCATAATTCTTTTTATTTTATATTTGTAATGACTCAATATTACCTCT
>JAULKM010116472.1:0-21835 GCA_032355605.1 Rubia tinctorum | reverse complement strand
GATCGACCCTGCTTATCACTATACTAATTAGTATTCCTGAGTTTGCAGGTATTTGGCGAGTTAAACGACGCTCACCATTTTTCTCTTCTGTGACAAGGATACTGATTTTTGTCAACTGAAACACTGTTGTAATATAGTTTATCAGGGACATAAGATGTTTTTTCCGGAGGGGCACCAATGGTGCTAGACAAAGAAATGGTTCAAAGGGAAAGTGTAGGGTAGAGGACCACCTGTGCCAATAAATGGTAAATAGGTTTTTGATAATGTGAAGACTTGCCCAGTGATTTTCGAAAGAAGAAAAGAAAAGCAGTTGTTGATGTTAGTTGGAAGAAATGTTCAATTATTTTTTTCAATATTCCATATTTGAATAATTTAGATGCTAGACATTGTTTGATGTCATGCACATCGAGAAGAATGTTTGTGATTTGTTGATTAGGATGTTGTTAAATACCCCCAGGAAAACAAATGATGGGTTGAAAGCTATGCTTAATTTGGTTGAGATAGGTGTTCAGAAGAATCTGGGGCCAATCACTTCTAGTGATGATTATTATTGCCCCCCCTATATGCTATTCCATGTAGCAGTTGGAGAAGAAATCATTTTGTGATACATTGAGTAGTGTAAAGGTTCCAGGTTCATACTCGTCTGACATTGGTATGTCAGTGGAAGAGTTAAAGTTGGTTGGTTTGAAGTCACACAATTGTCACAACCTAATGCAGTAATTGAATTGCATTGTGATCTGAGCTTCACTCCCATCTCATGTGAGACAGTTCATTAGGAAGTTATGTTTTTTTTTCAAGTCAATTTGTTGCAAAAGGATAAGTATTTCGAAGTTGGATAGGTTGCAGGTAATGATTATTGAAGTATTATGTCGGAAGGAAATGTATTTCCCGCCCTCATTCTTTGACATTATGGTCAACCTGTGTATTCACTTGTCCTGGGAGATAAAGCAGATGGATGTACCCCTTTGAGAGATACATGAAAATATTCAAGCATTTTGTGAAAAATCGGTACAGACCAGGTGCTAGTATTGTGCAGCATTACGAGACAGAAGAGGGCATCAAGTTTATTACTGAGTATGTGAAGAAAGTTGAATATGTTTGTGTTCCGATTGGTAGACATGATGGGAGGTTGGAAGGTGTAGGGGTGAGACAGGGGAAATTGTTAAGTCCTAGTGCAGAAGATTTAAGTGTTGCGTATCTTTTCATTTTGCGCAACCACAAAGAAGCAGTCCCCTACATCGAGGTTCATTTGGATGAAATACAGGTGGGACACCCAAATTTCAATGAGGCTCAGGTATTTAAAATGTACAATGCGACATTTGCTTCATGGTTAAGGGGCCACGTAGCTGTTAGGGAACATATATCGAAAGTTAAATGGTTAGCTCGTAGACCATTGGGAACCGTTCTGTAATATGGCGGTTACAACACCAATGGTTTCACGTTTCTTATGAAAGTAAACGATGATAAGAGTGTCTCTCAAAACAGTGGTATGTCACTGGTCTCTGAAGCTTTGTAGGTAGGGAGTGATAGTGACGAGAATCCCATATATGCTCAAAAGTGCTACTTTGGTACGATATTTGAAATCTGGGAGCTTGACTATCTCATGATAAGGGTTCCCTTTTTTAAAATGCCAGTGGGTGGATATTAACACTGGTCAGTGAACCGAGAGTTTGGGATTCACCCTGGTCGATAGAAGTAGAGTGGGCTGGAAGGATGATACATTCATTCGGGCTTCTCAAGCGCACCGGGTTTTCTATGATAGGGATCCTGTTAATTTGAGGTGGGAGATTTTTGTAGAGGGGAAGCAACAAAGATTAATGAATTATCCTTGGCCGTATTGATCACGACGAAGGCATGTGGGTCAACATTAGAGGGAAGATAACTATAGAAAAAATAAATCAAAGAAGGTGGTGAGAAAGAGGAAGCATAAATGATTAATGGTTCCTCCTTAAGAATTGTTTTTCTCATTTGTTGAGTTCGGTGTCTGTGATTAGTGTTCATTGTATCAAAATATATTCCTTAGAAATGACAAAGGTATTAATCAAGAGATAAACTAACATTAAAATTTGTTAATTTTTAAGTTGCTAGTTTCGGTAATCACTAAGAAACAAGAAATACATAAGGGAAAGTATTCATAATAACAATCCGCATATCAAATAATAAGTTGTAGTGACAATAAAAATGAAAATGATCATATCATAATATAGATTAAATTAACATAGTCAAAAATTAAAATTCACTCATCTTCATCTTCAATGTCGGCCGTGGAAGTGGAACGGTTGAGCCGTGTGTGGTAGGTTGACACGAGGTGTCGCTTGTACGCTCTTTGGAATTTTCCATGAATTTGATCTTGGTCTTCATTGCGCAAAACTCCTTGCGCATCCACTTGTAGAAATCTTTGAAACCTTTAAGATATGCTTTTTCAGTACCTTCATGGAACAACAATTGTCATATGTAAAGGAAAAAAAAATTCTAATAAAAAATACTAACCTTCCTCAATTTGTGGCCTTTCATCAATTTGTGGTCTCTTATTAGCCTCGGAAACATCCCTAAGCTTATGAAACCACTTGTGATCGATCAAAACACAATCCTTCTTCTCGAAGTAAGTTTTGTTATAATACTTCGGGCCCTTTTCCTCACCTCTAATAGCCAACCCCAGAACCTTTTTCAAAATTAGAGTGATCTAATAGAGTTTGTGTTGTAATAGGTCATGTTTTACCTTATTTACCTCTTGCACATTTTGGGTATATATTTCCCATTCACTTATCAATATACGATCAGATCATTACCTCCCAATTCTCTCAGTCTTCTTTCTCTCATGGTATCAGAGCCTACTCTCTAAAACCTAAATTTGTTTCCCGATCCTGCCAATATCCCCACCTCTGCCATCGTGAATCTCCTACCTCCACCTCACCATGAGCGATTTGGAGAGCTCCGTCGGCGACACCATCCCCTACCCCACTACCGGCGTTACGCCTCCATTCTTCCACCTATGGTCGATCGGCCTGCCGGCCCTCATCCACTATCGCGTCTTCTTGATCATACTTCTTCATTATAACTCCATCCCTCTGATCATCCGAGCTTGTCTCTCTGTCCGGTTGTTCTCAAAGGGGACAATTATTAGGAATATTGGACAACCTCGATGAAGAACGCTCTTAAGGCAAAACGTAAGCTTGGTTTTATTGACGACCTTATCACTCAGGCTGTTGTTGCTTCTGTTAATCTTGATGACTGGTACAGTGTTAACTCTATGTTGATCGGATGGATCATTCATTCTATTGATCCGTCACTTCGATCTCCTATCACCTATCCCGAGACTTTCTTCGAACTCTGGGAGGAGTTGCGTCATCGTTTCTCCGTTAGTAATTGTCATTGAATACACAAATTTGTGAAAATTTGGCAAATTATCGCCAAGGTGATAAATCTATAGCGTCTTATTATGGGGAACTCAAGAAAGTTTGGGACGAGATCAATACTTACGTACCTCTTCAGGCTTGCCTCTGTAGTAATTGTTCTTGTAACATCACGACTAAGCTGAGGATTGAATGCGATGTCGAGTGTCTTCATCAATTTCTGCTTGGCCTTGATGACACGTTTGGCACTCCCCACTCCAGCATTATGGCGTAAGAACCACTGCCATCTCCCAACAAAGTTTATGCATTGGTTTTTCAGGAGGAGCGTCACAAGACACTAATGACCGAACGTGACACCAAATCTGATGGCATGGCATTTGTGGCTTGGGCTAAGCTAGGTTTTTCGCCGCCCCCATCAGCTCCGATGGTGTCGAAAAAGCCCTCCACCGGCCGCCCTTCATGCACTCTTTTTGGTAAGCTTGACTATGACGTCTCTCGTTGCTGGAAGATTCATGGTGTTTTGAAAGGCTTTGTCCATCATTTGGTCATTCGTGGCAACTTCGGTGGTAGTGTCCCTGCTGTTCGCGACCATACCACTGCAAGGGGCGACATTGCACTCCAGGTTCAGCAACCCCTCTCTTCTGTGATGTCCGATGTCACCTCTATCCTGGAGTCTGCAACTCGTGGTTCGAACCTCGACCATGATCAATAACAAGTTGTCTTGCAAATGTACAACTCCATGAACACTCCTTCTGCTGATTCTACTAGTAAGCATTCATTATGGATTTTAGACACTGGTGTCTCTTTTCATATGACGGGTAATCTTGGTTTGCTTCGTGATATTGTTGCTATTGCTCCTGTTCCAATTAAGTTCATGGACAATCGTGTTGTTATAGCTGTTCAGGAAGGTTCTCTGGTCTTCTCTCAGTTTTCTAGAATTTATCAGGTCTATATTTGTCGAATTTGGGATGTAACCTTCTCTCCTTTGCTAGGTTGCTTCTAGATTCCCGGTGTTTCTCTTTATTAACAGATAAGTTATGTGTACTTCAGGAAAGCGATACGAAGACAGTGATTATTGTAGGTGAGCAGCATCGTGGTGTTTACTGGTTGTGGCACTTCTCGGTGGGTGCCCAAGCATGTCACACACTTAAGTCTGAGAAGATGACTACAATTGAGTTGTGGCACAAAGGCTGGGACATCCTTAATTTTTAGTTTTAGAATCTTTACATGTTTCTTGTGATTCTGTACAGAGTACTACTCATTGTGACATTTGTTTTCATTCGAAACAAACAAGATCAGTTTTTCCGTTGAGTTCTAATAAAGCCACAAACTTATTTGAGCTTGTTGATTGTGATATTTGGGGTCCGTATAGAATTCCTGCTTCATATGGTGCTAAATAATTTATTACAATTGTTGATGATTACTCTCGCGCAACCTAGTTTTATTTAATTGAGTTCAAGTCAGAGGTTCCGAGGCTGGTTATGAATTTCTGTGCACTGACTCTAACTCAGTTTTAGACATCAGTTTGTCATTTTAGATCAGATAATGGTGCGGAGTTTTTTGGTCTTAAGGATTATTTTGCTGCACATGGTATTGTTCAAGAGACTTCTTGCATCTACACCCCTCAGCATATGGCAAAGTGGAGCGCAAGCATTGCCATATCCTGAATGTGGCGCATGCTTTGCAATTTCAGGATGCTCTTCCAATCAAGTTCAAGGGCGAATGTATCATTACTGCTTGTTTTCTGATCAACCAAACTCTTACGCCGGTTCTTCATAATCAGACACCATTTCAATTGATTTTAAAAAAGGATCTAAAATACTCAGATATTTGTGTTTTTGGCTGTGTTTATTTTGCCTCTACTATTCCTCAACCTACGGACAAGTTCGCTGCTCGCAGTCGCGAATGTGTATTCATGGGTTATCCTAGTGGCAAACAAGGTTGGCATATATATGATCTTGAATCCAAAAAGTTCTTCTTCCTCAAGATGTATTTTTCGAAAACAAATTTCCATTTTGGGTTCCATCCACCTCTCAGCCGCCATCTTCGACACAGATTCTACCTCATCTGTCTGTCTTTGATGATGCAGATACTGCACTCTTTGAGGCCAGGGGGAGTTCTGAACCGCCTCTTTTCTCCTCCAATGATAGGGGGAGCACCTCTCTAGACCACGGTAGCTTGTCCCCGGCCGCGCAGTCAGCCCCAACGTCCTCTACGCCTGAGCTTAGTTCCACTGGCATCCACACTTCGGCACAACTCAGCCCCCTGTTGAGCCTCTATTTCTTTGGCTGAGGAGGACCCAGTGGACGTTCGGCGTAGATCACGTCCTTGTCAATCCAATGTTTTACTCAAGTTTTATGTTTGCAATTCTATGCTTCATGATGATTCTCATTCAACTGTCTCTTTCACTCCATATCTGATCACTATTTTTTTATCATCAACAAAGTTTTCTTCAGCTCATACTCACTTGTTGGCAGCAGTCACCTCAGGCCATGAACCAGTTCACTTCTCGGAGGCCGTACAACAAGCTTGTTGGTGTGAGTCTATGCACGCTGAAGTTGAGGCGCTCGAGCGAAATGGTATTTGGTCACTCACAGCTCTTCCGCCTGGTAATAAACCAATTGATTGCAAGTGGGTGTATCACATCAAGTACAAGTCTAATGGAAATATTGAACGCTATAAGGCTCGTCTTGTTGTGTTAGGTAATTGTCAAATTGAAGGCAGTGACTTCAATGAGATGTTTGCTCCTGTTGCCAAGATGGTTACAGTTTGTACGTTTCTTTCTGTTGTTGCTGTATGAGATTGGGAACTGCACCAAATGGACGTTCATAATGCCTTTCTGCATGGAAATTTGAATGAGCTTGTTTATATGACTCCACCTCTGGGCTACTTTAAGGAACTCCCTAGTCAGGTATGTTTCCTGCACAAGTCCCTTTATAGTCTTAGACAGGCTACGCACAACTAGTTTTCTACGATCGGACAGGCTCTTCACAAGTATGGGTTTAGACAGAGCTATGCATACTATTGTTTATTCAGTCTTATCCGTTCTGGTCACACTATTCATGTCTTGGTTTATGTTGAAAACTGATAGCTTAATTATTGATGGAGATAGCTCTTCTTCTATATCTACGTTCAAGCAGTATCTATCGTCATGGTTTCATATGAAGGACCTCAGCATTCTTACGTATTTCTTAGGCCTAGAAGTGGCAAGAAATCCCTCTGGCATATTTGTCTCCCACCGCAAATATGAACTAGAGGTTGTGGCCGAGGTTGGTCTTCTTGGTTGCAAGTCATTCGCTTCCCCCATGGATCCATCGTAAAATCTTGCTAAGGTGGCTGGTCCATATTACGAGCATCCTGAGCAGTATCATCATCTTATTGGCAAGTTTGTTTATCTGACAATCACCAGACTTGAGCTCAGTTTTGCAGTTCACACTCTCTTTTACTTCATGCAGCAGCCAAAGGTTGATCATTGGTCTGCAGCTTTGAGGGTTCTCCACTATATTAAAGGTAGTCATGGCCAAGGTTTGTTTCTTTAGAGAGATAATAGTTTGGTTTTGACTGCCTACTATGATTCAGATAGGGCTACCTGTCCAATCACTTGTCATTCTTTCACTAGCTATTTTGTCACCTTGGGAGTGTCACCTGTTTCCTGGAAGACCAAGAAGTAGCACACAGTTTTGCGTTCTTCGGCGGAGGTCGAGTACATAGCCCTGGCGAATGCATGCTGCGAGGTCCTATGGCTGTGATCTCTTCTCAGATCTCTCAATGTTCATCATTCTACTTTGGTTTGTCTATTTTGTGATAGTCAGGCTACTTTACACATTGCAGCAAATCCAGCTTTTCATGAACGAACAAAGCATATTGAAATCGACTGTCATATGGTTCGTGATCTCGTGTCATTTCCACTCATCATATTGCCACTTCAGAACAGCAGGCAGACATGTTTACCAAGGCACTAGGATGGACTGCTTTTCTTCACCTTAGCTCCAAGTTGGGCATTCTCGATCTTCATGCTCCAACTTGAAGGGGAGTAATAGAGTTTTTGTTGTAATAGGTTATGTTTTACCTTATTTACCTCTTGTAGATTTTGGGTATATATTGCCCATTCACTTGTCAATATACGATCAGATCATTATTTCCCATTTCTCTCAGTATTCCTTCTCTCATGATCAAATGGCCATAAGGGAGGCCTTTGATCAACTTCTTCAAGATCACAATGTACAACATATGGTTAAAATGGCTGTCCTATGATTTATTTTTCTACCCTCAAAAGTGAAATGGAATAGATTTAGCATGGGATAGTTGGGCTTTGTGATGTGTCCACATGAGGGAATGAGGGTTCTAGCAATAATCTCATAAGTTATGCGTTGATCAATTGTCAAAACTTCTAGATCAAAGGTTTACAGCCTTCCCAATTCCTTATTATTGCATCCAAAATATTTCACGCTACATTCCACAAAGTCAACGTATGGGTAGTCACTTTCTAAAGGCCACTTCTCCCTATGGTAACAATCATCCAACTGCCCATCTAAATCTTCCGGGAAAATGAGTTCGGGGTGTTGATAAGGGCAATCCAACAATTTATTGATATACCATTGGCTAATAGAATGTTTATGCCCCCAACCCTAGTCTCATAGTCCCCACTAGCCACTCCACATAAATTAGTGTAAAATGTTCAAGTTAAGTCAGAGTAAGAGCTCTCATTGCAAGATAGAAACTTCTTAACACGTTGTTCGCTAAATTTACTAAGAAGGTCCGCCAATCAAATTACAAGATACTCGCAAAAGTCAATTAAATAGAAATCTAAAATTTTCCACTTCTCACACAATTCTTCATAACATTTTTGGACAAAAGGAGATACTAACCTTGTCTCCGATGTGTTGCCGGTGGATCAAGACATAGGAATTCCGCTCTGGGATGCTCCACCTCTAGCCATTAACACCAAATTAAGGGTATGATGAAGTTGGTTATGGCTGATTTTGTTTGTGAGTGTGCAATGGAAGGCTAGATTTTCAATATTTGAGATTGGGATTCGAAATTAAATTGTCGAAGTGTTTTTTATGGGCCTTAGAGTTTGCGAGTTCAAAAAATATAAATTGGACCTTTATAAATCGGGTCCGAGCCATTTCCGAATGAGGAAATAATTTATTGATAGAATTATTTCTCTTCAATCATTTCGAGATTGTGACTGAAAAGTGGGAAAGTGGCTCCTTACCAATGGTAAAAATTACCCTTGAACTTTCCGAGTTCAGAATCTTATCTGACCTCAAACTATGAAGGGAATAGTAGATTCTGAACTCAGAATTAGCTCCGTACTTAATGTCAAACTCAAATTTTCTAACACTTCAAACCTTTTTCCAATTTAAATGATCACATCATCTTAGTACTCGCTTATATCCTTTTCAATATAAAGCAATGTGAAATTTTTGAAAAACATTTTATAAAGGTGATGTGCATTCAGAGGTAAAATTCAACATATCCAAAATAAGGTCCAAACATTCTTCCTAAAAATAACATCAAGCGAACGGTTTCAACCATTTATCCTAAACATAACAAATATCCAAAAATAACATGAATCTTAACAATTAAAGTTAAAAAATATCCATATAGCTTCAAATGTGACTCTCCATTACACCTCCTCAAACATACGATTTCGGGGTCTGTCTCGTCATTTCGGCCACCGCTCATTTCTTCAGAACCTTGAGCATTCGAGTTCCGCCGGTTCCTTCTTCTCCATCCGGGTTTACGCCAATTTCTTCTTCTCCATCCGGGTTCCCACCATGCACGCCCTCATCACAAACATCACCACCATCACTGTCACTATCACCACCATCCTCATCTCTTGTATCCGAGAAAATTGGCTCGAAGTTTGGGGGGGTCTTCATATTTGCTAAGTTCAAGGTGGAGTCCTTGGGATTCAATGAATGCCACATTCCGTGAGTGGGCTTGGGTCAACATCTCGCTTGTCACAGTCATATCTGCACGTAAGCAATCTAAATACTTAGTCAGCCTAGCCTTCCACCCGGTATGTGAACCTGTCAATTTAAATAAATTAGAAAACAAGATAATATAACACAATTTCAACGCATCATCTAAATCATGTAATTTAAAATGTGATGGAATACTCACCGGAGCTCGATGCCTCAACTCTACCTAGGCCTGCCTCACGAGCTCTCTTTGCACCATTGGCTTGTTGACCGTGAATTACCTTAGGCTTCCATTTCCCATCAAAACCTTGCTCGAGCCCCTTGTATTGGAGACACGCTTCATCGTAATATTATGGGTCCAGGGGAATGGTGACTGCTTGCACTCCCACTTTCTTCAACATGGTGGTGATCAAACCACCGTAGGGGAGGTCCTTTTTTGTGTTCGCTGCCTTTAGCATGAAAGAGATGATCGTGTAGCTTGGGTTAAATTTGACCCCCTCCATGACATAGTAAAACAACATCAAATTCCCAATCGTAGGCTTACACGCGTGACCCCTCATTGGCAATGCATTCAGACAAATCCACCCATAGATGAGTCATTGCTCGACGATCAACACACTAATGTTAAATGACTCGGCTTTCCCCGCTTCATTCCATGACCTATTAAAATACTTCCTATCCATTCTAACTGGATATAGTGGGGTCGCGTCACTCATGCCCTACCAACTATTAGTGTGGTAAATTTCTAGGGGCCCGTGGGGATTATCAAGTCTCAATTTAGCGGGGGTCGTGTAGGGGCATCATAGGGCTTCATTTATAGAATACTTGGATACTATAACATCCTTCCTATTCACTCTTGTTAATTCATGATTATTGCTACTTTGAGGGGCGAGTAAATAATCTACTCCTAAATCACCAATCTTAGACTCTAAGAAACCCTTCAAATTTATAAATTTCCTTAGAGAAGGCCACATACCTTTCCTTGGCTCCTCATTGAAGAATTTCATAGATTGGTCGACCTCCGTGATGGGGTGATGGCTCCTACCGCTCACCTTAGACCTAGAGCCCTTGGTTTTTTTAACTCATTCTTGGTGGAGGGTAGAAATTTTGGTGAGGATGAAATGTGAGGAATGAGGGTTTGGGAAGAAGATGGAATTTGAAATGGTGGAGGAGTGAGGGTTTTAAATTCTTATATTTATTTTTTTGTTATATTAAATTCGTTTCTGAAGTCAAAATTTGTTCTTGACTGCTATATTGTTTTTTCTAGCTCGGAATTAGAAAAACATGGTTTCCAAACTAAGAAACCATGTCTAGATGCTAAAAAAATGTGTCAAGGGGTTTCAAAGGGCAATTTAATGCCCATTTGAAAACCCCATATCTTTTCCACCATTTTCATCCTAAAACCCTAACCTCAATTCTACCTCATTTCAACCCCAATATTTCATCTTCACTGCATTTAAGGTATGATTCAATCATGTTTTTCATACATAGTCTATTATAATCAAATTCCTCCACTCAATCTTTTGATTATGCTAGAGAATGGGGTTTTATCCATTGATGATGAAGAATTCGGGGAGAATAAATGATAATGTTTGCTGGAGGAGAAGGTTAGTTTTTGTTTGATGTGGAATCCTTGCTAGGGTTTACATTGTGTGACCAACAACCCTAGGGTTTCCTTGGATTCCAATTAGTATCACTACAAGGGTTAGTGATGAATGAGAGCTCCATCTTTTGTGGGATATATTTGTTAATTTCATTTCATTAGGGTTTTCGTATTTAGTCTTGTGTTATTTTTGTGTATTAAGTTATGGTTAGGTAATGACAAGAGAGGAGAAAAATTTATTTCAATTTTTTAATTAATGGACATGTGATATGTATTCTACATTACAATTTATTATAGTAAATGTATTCAATATTTTTTAAATTAATTTTTTGTTTAGTAATGTTTCATGATATGTAGCGCTTTCAAGTACATTTAAATAATTTAATGGTATGTTTTCGAATGTAGCGTACGAAATGACATCTAAGAAAAAGGACTAGTATTCAAGTATCACATTCCCGGAATGAAAATCCCCCAAGAACAAACCATGATATGGATGAGGATGAGGATGATAGATATGAGGATGTCGGAATACCCCGAATTCATTGTAGAACCTTAGAACATAGAATGGCTAGAAAAGAGTTAACCTCTTTGATATTCAATAAGTATAACAAGTGTGTGTCGGCCCAACGGGCTATATGGTCTAGTTGGGTAGCGAATGTGGGTAGAACGAGGATGGACATCTGCTACGATAGTTTGCATGAAGTCCCCAAGGATTACAAGGACACTTTGTGGATGGAATGCAATTAGTGAATTTTTATTTCCATAAATTTTTCTTTGACTAAAAATGCATTATAGTAATTCACCCTATGCAGTTCAAAATCCTCACAAAGGCCATTTGGCATCGAATCATCGGACATCGATGATTTGAGGAGGAAGGCTATATTGATGATGTCTAAGATTTGGCGTAAACACAAATACACTTTGTCTGGGGACTACCTTTTTAGTGATAGAAGAGTGATCTCCCGTGGTAAACATACACTCACATTCAACCCGACAGTTGGGAGATCCACAAAAGGAGGGCATTGGAGAAAAATGATAATGTTAGTAATAACAATTTCATATTATTAATGAGTTTATATTAACATATCCATAGCCATGACATAAGTAAAACATCCTAACTTAGGGCACGAGAGAGGAAAAACAACAAATTTATGGGAATAATAAAATTTCTCGCCGCTTGAGCCGTGTGGGATATGCCAAGGCTGCAATCGACCTCGTGAAACAATGTTTTGAAGAAAATGTGCAAATTGTAATAGAGGGTGGGATGAACTAAGATGGGGCAAGGGCTTTTGTGCAACCAATCAACGTGGATAATATTGAGAGGCACGATATATTCCTTAAAGGCCAGCAAAAAAAGATGGAGTGAATGTCAAAGATGAAGAAAAAGTGATTGCGAAAATAATTGGAAGTAATAATTTTATAGAATACATTATTAGTTCAAAAATTATTTTCTCATACGTGTATTATTATATACATTCTATTATGTTCAGGAAAAGTTGAAGAATGATCAATCACAAGGACACTTCATTCCAAGTGATAAGCACAACATCCTTTGTGAAGCAACAAAAAAACCTGATAACCCAGGGTGTGCTAGGGGAGTGGGATCGTTCATGACCCAATGGGAGACTTTCAGCATTGTTAGGTCATACGATGGTGCTAAACCCACCAGAGCCCACACCCTACAAACAAAAGCTTCTTCAGAACAAATGAATTGAGCAGTAAGAGATCCTCATTCGTAGGTTGATCCAAGACACCGGGATTATTCTTCCGGAGAACTTAGATGATTTGACACCTGACTAAATGCCGCCATCAAGGGGATCAAGACATTCCCACAGATATATTGAGGTTAATCGAGAGGCTATTGTGAAAACTCCAAGAATCGAGCAGCAATTGTTTGAACCAGACAATCTAGACAATGCCTTACATCCAAGTGGAAAAAGGTATATGTTTGTTATATTTGTTAGAAATATTCCTAACATATCATGAAATATTTAAATCGATATATAGTTTTGTGGTAGTGTAGAAATCACTCCCGTGTGAGCTGTTCATAGACTAAGGTATAGGTGGTAAACCACTCCGCGTAGCCAATGGAGTTCTCCATGAAATGATGAAACACCATCACTCTGTAGCTATTGGTGAGGGTATTTCTGGGGTTTCGTTGGAGGAACCGTTGGTGTTAGGTGCCCCTTTGCCAATCATTGATGGAGAATACAAGAAGGTTGGTCCTTCACGGGGGAATGTTTCTACTTTGACCTCAATTCTACCTCATTTCAACCCCAATATTTCATCTTCACTGCATTTAAGGTATGATTCAATCATGTTTTTCATACATAGTCTATTATAATCAAATTCCTCCACTCAATCTTTTGATTATGCTAGAGAATGGGGTTTTATCCATTGATGATGAAGAATTCGGGGAGAATAAATGATAATGTTTGCTGGAGGAGAAGGTTAGTTTTTGTTTGATGTGGAATCCTTGCTAGGGTTTACATTGTGTGACCAACAACCCTAGGGTTTCCTTGGATTCCAATTAGTATCACTACAAGGGTTAGTGATGAATGAGAGCTCCATCTTTTGTGGGATATATTTGTTAATTTCATTTCATTAGGGTTTTCGTATTTAGTCTTGTGTTATTTTTGTGTATTAAGTTATGGTTAGGTAATGACAAGAGAGGAGAAAAATTTATTTCAATTTTTTAATTAATGGACATGTGATATGTATTCTACATTACAATTTATTATAGTAAATGTATTCAATATTTTTTAAATTAATTTTTTGTTTAGTAATGTTTCATGATATGTAGCGCTTTCAAGTACATTTAAATAATTTAATGGTATGTTTTTTAATGTAACGTACAGAATGGCGTCTAAGAAAAAGGACTAGTAATCAAGTTTCACATTCCTGGAATGAAAATCCCCCAAGAACAAACCATGATATGGATGAGGATGCAGATGAGGATGACAGATCCGAGGATGTAGGAATACCCTGAATTCATTGTAGAACCTTAGAACATAGAATGGCTAGGAAAGAGTTAACCTCATTGATATTCAATAAGTCTAACAGGTGTGTGTCGGCCCAATGGGCTAAATGGTCTAGTTGGGTAGCGAAGGTGGGTAGAACGAGGGTGGACATCCACTACGATAGTATGCATGAAGTCCCCAAGGATTACAAGGCCACTTTGTGGATGGAATGCAATTAGTGAATTTTTATTTCCATAATTTTTTCCTTGACTAAAAATGCATTATAGTAATTCACCCTATGCAGTTCAAAATCCTCACAGGGGTCATTTGGCATTGAATCATCAGACATCGATGATTTGAGGAGGAAGGCTATATTGATGATGTCTAAGATTTGGCGTAAACACAAATACACTTTGTCTAGGGACTACATTTTTAGTGATAGAAGAGTGATCTCCCGTGGTTAACATACACTCACATTCAACCCGACAGTTGGGAGATCCACAAAAGGAGGGCATTGGAGAAAAAAAGATAATGTTAGTAATAACAATTTCATATTATTAATGAGTTTAGATTAACATATCCATAGCCATGATATAAGTAAAACATCCCAACTTAGGGCACAAGAGAGGAAAAACAACAAATTTATGGGAAGAATAAAATTTCTCAACACTTGAGCCGTGTGGGATATGCCAAGGCTGCAATCGACCTCGTGAAACAATGTTTTGAAGAAAATGTGCAAATTACAATAGAGGGTGGGATGAACTAAGATGGGGCAAGGGCTTTTGTGCAACCAATCAACGTGGATGACATTGAGAGGCACGATATATTCCTTAAAGGCCGGCAAAAAAAGACGGAGTGAATGTCAAAGATTAAGAAAAGGTGATTCCGAAAAGAATTGGAAGTAATAATTTTATTGAATACATTATTAGTTTGAAAATTATTTTCTCATACGTGTATTATTATATACATTCTATTATGTTGAGTAAATGTTGAAGAATGATCAATTACCAGGACACTTCATTCCAAGTGATAAGCACAACATCCTTTGTGAAGCAACCGAAAAACCTGATCACCCAGGGTGTGCAAGGGGAGTGGTATCGTTCATGACCCAATGAGAGACTTTCAGCATTGTTAGGTCATACGATTGTCCTGAACCCACCAGAGTCAACACCCTACAAACAAAAGCTTCTTCAGGACAAACGAATTGAGCAGTAAGAGATCCTCATTTGTAGGTTGATCCAACACACTGGGCTTGTTCTTCCGGAGAACTTAGATGATTTTGCACCTGAATAAATGCCGCCATCAAGGGGATCAAGACATTCCTCCAGAGATATTGAGGTGAATCGAGAGGCTATTGTGAGGAATTATTTGGCTAGGCATCTAATACACAGTCGGTCAGCAACCCTAGGCAATCTGCATATTGCTTAAGTAACACAATTAGATAAATAATGAAGCTTACAACTATTGGAATAGATTCATATTGTTTCCTATTCCTATCTATAGATTATTCCTTGTTTAGAATTATCTATAGATCTTTGTGAACATGCAAGATGCTATCATCTATTGTGTTATAATGTTGCTGTTGATTGAGACCTTTTTTAGAGCCAGAGACGGAAAATATAAATATTTACCATTAGAGCAGAAATTGTTTCTGGGTTCGGAAACCTTCATTACTATTTTTCCAAAGCCACAATTAATACTTCCCGAGTTCGGAAAGTGAGTCACGACAATATTTATGATCATAAATAATTCATATTTATGCAAATTAGAGCAATCATTTGACAGAGTAGGAACGAAATTGGTACAAGAGCTCGGAAACTATTTATTAAATAACAAATATCCGATTGTATAGTTTTCGAGTTCGTAAATAACTAACTTTACGAACTTGAAAAGTTGATCAGAGATCTGAAGGAAGGTGGAACTTTCCGAGATCGAAAATAATTAAAGGCGGTTCTAGTGTCTTTTTAAAGACGGTATTTAACCGCCTTCCTTGGCATTTTAATAGGCGGGTATTGAAACCGCCTTCTATTGATGGACGATATAAGGTTGGGCCAAAGAAGGCACAACGAAAGTGCCTTTAATAGTCTGATAGAACCGCCTTTAAGGGACCCATCACACTAGTGATTACACAATTATATTTTTACGATCTTCAAAGGTGATTTAATTTTAAAATTGCACAATGCATCTATTTCTAACAACAAATAATATTTGTAGATATTAAAAGCTTGTCCACTATATTGAGAAATCAACTATATTTAGGAGCTAATTCAGAATAATATTTAAATACCTTTACCAAAGACCATAATATTCAAGAATTAAAAATTTAAACATCTAATTTTGTTTTAAAAAACTCTTTACCAAGTATGACAAATGAATGTACGTAACAATGTATGTACGGTAGCATAGAGCGGGTTTTACACAAGAGGAGATTTCATCCAAAGTTGTATTGGAACACAGCAAATAACTGATAACTTTTGGTTTAATTATTTTAACCAGTTGATTGTACCTGTTATTAATTTGACAAACGTTATCTATTAGTTTATTTAGTTAAATGTAAAAAAATGTTTAGTGCATAATTGGTTAAATAATTTTTTAATGGTGTTAAATGACTTTTACATCATTATTATTATTTACTGTTAATTAAAGGTTATTCCTTATATACATAACATATGTGTAATATATATAAAAGGTAGAAAAAATAATTTCGAAAATTTATATATATATATATAATTAAAAATAATTATTAATTCTTTTCTAGTATTTAAAGTAGATAATATTTTGAAAATGTGTTCTTGTGTTCATGCTGATTTGTGATACATACACGCGCAAGCAAACATATATAAATAAATAGATACATAATAAATTTTTAATCATTCAAATAAATGATTCTGGTGATTAATTGATGTTGATAATAATAATAAAATATTTAATAAAAAAATTATAATGTGTAGAACATAAATAACAATGAGTGTGCCTTATAATAGTAGATTTGCAGCAACTGACATAAGTAATATACTCTCTCCATCCCACCATTAATTTCTTAATTTGACTTTTGGAAGTAAAATTAACCCAACTTTAACCATTAAAATTTATTAATATATAGATAAGATAATTTTCATATTTTATGTCTTTGGATTCATCATAAAAATATATTATTTTTATTATAATTTTTGAATTTTTTTACACATATAAATAAAGATATTAATAGTTAAAAATTGATGCAATTGACTTTCAAAAGTCAAATTAAGAAATTAATGATGGGTCGGGAGGAGTATCTCTTAAGAGGAGTTGTTAAAAACTATTAGAGGAATAATTCCAAAAATCAAATTAATTTAGAAAGTTGTCATGAAACCTCTAATCGTTACACCAAAAACCTGGAGTTAATACTTGGTGCTTATAGAAGAGGGAAAAAAATGCTTAGTTATAATCTAGTTTGCAAACCAAGTTATAATTAAAATATAGAAACTGATTTTAAATACAGCAAAAAAGCAAGATAATAAAAAACATGCTATGGTGTTCAGAAAATTACTTGTCCAAAATGATAACTCACCAACTAAAGCAACGGTATTTCTACACCAAAATGTTCAAAACAAAATAGATAAACATCAACACAAATACTAATGGAAATAGGTAATTGGAAATTGGAATAGGAAATAAATGTTCCAAACAAACAACAGTTTTTATAATCATCAGTCGTTATTTTTTGTGGAGGAAGGACCATCAACATCAGTGTTAGGAGCATAGACCTTCCTCATGAACCTCCGAGCCTTGCAGTATTTTCCATTGTTCTGCCACCCACCACCGCGTTCACCGCCCAAACTGATCGAGCCACCAACATAGCATACAACACATGCTCATTTTTTGGGACTTCCAATATATGGGCGCTCTAAATAATATCCCCAAATGTGCTGCCAGAAAATTGACTCAGTGATTATATTACTTCAGTAATCAGAAATGGTCCCAAACTTAAGGTTAGGATATTCCTAATGATAATGAAAAAAAGATAGCTAGCCCAAGATGTGATATCTAAAATTGAAATACTAGACTATAAACAAAGAAAAAAAATTAATGGAACAAACGTACGTGAATTAATGTACCTGTTGAAAAAGTCCCAGACTTCAGCCTCGGAGACGGGATGGTAGTTAGAGAAGGTGATGAAAATGGTTCGATCATCCACGTTGTAGGAATGATTCGGCTCCTCCTTGAGATGATACTCTATCGTGTGGTCGAAGTAGCTACGGAACTCCCGATCGTCTCCATTGTTTTGCTGCACCATGTCTCTATGCTCTTCAATAGGAGGTCGCATATGGATAATAGGCACCCAATGCATAACCGACGGAGAGCTACGGTTCACCACCAGAGGCAGCATTATCATTCGTTGCTGCTGTGGCGGAAAAACCATCCCTGACAGAGCTCTGGAAATGACATCCTCCCAGGGTTGATGTAGGCATCGTAAACCTCCACCGATCTGGTACTAAAATTTCAGGTATTCTGTACCACCGGTATTTGAGCAGCTCGAGCAACCGGAACAAATGGCGGTGTGGTATGAGCCAGAGCCTTGGGACTCTTTTATTCAACCTTGCTCATATGGGGCTCATTCTGGGTGGTAGTAGCCAGTTTACTCAGGTTAAGCCCCAGAGTAACTCGGAATGGCGGCGAGGGCTCCACTAGTGGCGCACTTAAAATTGCTTTGATGATATCATCAAATGCTCGGAAGCACACTTCCTCACCATCTTCGAAATGCCTCTAAGCGTCTCTACCTGATTGTTCAAGAAGTGTCGGAAGGTGATATGCCTCTTCGAAAACATCCTCACGTAGTAGAAATCCCCGTGCCCCGACTCTAGGCACAGGAACACGTCGTTCTAGATGCACTGGAGATGAGGTTGGTCTCATCGGCCAGATTTGCGACTATCCTTGGTGTAGAGTCTGGCATTTGGTTTATGAGATTCAGGTCGTCCACCACATAGTGCTCCAACCACATCAAAAAGGCCAAGAAATGCACGAAGTCCTTCACATTCCACTTCAGGGTGATTACAAAAATGCTTGAAGAGCTGAAGGTCGATTTCATGGAAAGCCTGGAACTCCTCCAAGATGATGGGCTTCTCTTCTGGTTACTTGTCAGGATTTCGCGAGGCTGCTTGTCGACGGGATTTTGTTAGTCATCCAAAAAAAGTTATATTTTACCTCATTGACCAGACGTATAATCTACAGCCTAATATCAATAATTTTGGATACGTCTTGTTACATTTTAATAGGGACGAATCTATTGACCTTATGCACTATTTTCTTTATGGATCTAACTCTGCATTGATTAAAATTATTAGCTATACCTCTAACATTCTAAATAATTTTCTTAAACTTTATCCATTATAAATAATGAGATAAGATGTTGATATTTTTCACTGACGATGATCATTTTGGGCTTCAAATTTTAAACTATTTTTTTCTTTTTAAGTAGATTGTGAAGGAGAATTTCATAAATTTGGACGGTAAAAGGATTCAAGGCATTACATCTATTTTAAACATGTAAAATTCATTTGATAACTTATCTATCTAGTTTTGAACTTAGAGGTCTTTCAATTGAAATTCTCTTTATTTTAGACCAAATTAACTTTAAAAAAATTTAAGATTTAAAATAGAGAGTTTATTTCAATTTTATTACGAAATGTATTAAAATTATCCACATATATTATTTAAATATATTTAAATATCAATGATGTTTTTTTATAAATGACATTCTCTTAAATAACATGATTTATTTATTATATAGATTATATATCTAAAAAATATTTTATTATACATTAATTTAAATGAGTGTTTTAACTCAATTAAAATAATTAATAGTTTCTGCATAATGAAAATTCTAGGTATATTTATAGATTTGACTATTTTTTAGTTCCAACAGATTCTGCATCCTTGAGGAAAAAGAAGACTTCATTCTATATGTTGGTAAAGAGAATAAAAAATCTTCAAAATTTAATGCTAAATCTCCTTTAATAAGACATGATTTCTTGTTTGTGTAAAAACTTCTATTATAAGTACCTCCTTTTATCCTTTTTGTGGGGAGGGGAGGGGGGAGTGGGTTAAGGAATCAAGCATAAGACTCTCCTCCGCCTAGGACTAGAGCTCATGTCCTCCTTTTGTTCCGGCAGCTTGTCTGGATTCTAGGCCATCTTCAACTATAGTTGAGAAATCTGCAATAGTTTGGAGCTAATTCAAAATATTTGTTTAACACCTTAACCAAAGACTATAATATTCAACCCTTAAAAAAATTAAAATTCTAATAGTGTTTTAAAAAACTCTTTACCAAGTATGACAAATGATTGTAAGTAACAATACATGTACGGTAGCGAGAAACAGATTTTACACAAAAGGTGATTTAATCCAACGTTATATTGGGATACAGTTAATAGCTGGTAACTTTTGGATTAATTATTTTGGTCAGTTGATTGTACCTGTTATTAGTTTGACTAACGTTATCCATCACTTTATTTAGTTAAATGCATGCACATGTATGGTGCATATTGATGAAATAATTACACCATTATTATTATTTATTGTTAATTATAGGTTGTTCCTTATATACATAACATGTGTGTAATATAAATAAAGTAGTAAAAAGAATTTTTAAAATTAATTATATAATTATAAATAATTAATAATGCTTTTCAAGTATTTAGAAAAGATAATGTTTTTGAAAATATGTTTCTTGTATTTTTGCAGATGTGTGATACTCAAGCATATCTATAAATATATTATAAATATTTAATCATTCTGTAAAATCCAGATTTATCTAGTTGGCAATTTGTGGAAGTTATGCAAATATGAAATTGTTGTGTTGTGTTGAAACATCAAAGAAGGAATTTTTGGAGTTTTATGGAAGGACATGAAGAAATATGATAGGATATTTCGTTCATGGTGTTTTTATTGGAGAATATATCAATTCCTATATTTATGAGATTGAATTAGATTCATGGAAGTGGAATTGATTTGGAATATTCAGCTATGGTAGAGATGTGGACGATATATTCTAGTTCCTTTATTTAAGGGATTTTTTACGATAATTCATATTTCCAAGGGATTTGATTAAAAACAAAATTTGAAATGGAGAAGGAATTATGTATGCATAAGCGTTCATGTGTGCGAAGATTTTTTATGTTGGAACATACGGAAAGCTGAAGGTTTGATTAGTGACAGAATATTGCGTGATATTGATTTATGAAGATTTGGAGATTACGCAATATTGATTCAGACGTATATGAATCATAATGGATTTATGGGAAATCCCTATAATTGCTAAATTGGATTTATAGAATATTGTGGGATATTTAAGATATGGAAAATCCCTTTATTTATGAGATTTGAATATATTTCATAAGCAAATAAGGAATGGAAATATTATGGAGATAATCAATGTGAATTCTGATATGTTCAATGGACTATTTATAGTGAATAACATGGCTGCATTACTTGTGATTTTCATTGAGAAAATATGCACTCGGATTTTCTATCTTTCGGAGAGTATTGCGAGAACTAGCAGACATATGTTCCAATATATTGTGACATGTTGACTAGTTCAGAACGTAGGCCGTAATTCCTCGGGAGGGGGAGATCCAGCATCGATGTGTTTTGAGGTCAGAGGGAGTTTGATCAAGGCGGATCGTTAGCAAGGGGAGCTTGCAAAATCCACACGTTGTAATTAGAAAATATAAGTATAGTTGTGTGGTGCACTTTGTATTGTATCTTTCTGATTAGTTGATTTATTCTGAACTAGGCCATGCCCCACAGATGTAGGTGAATTTCACTGAACTGTGTAACCAAGTCTTGTGTGTTCTTGTGTTATTTTTACATGCTTGGTTAGATATGTTATGTTGGAACACGACCTTAATAAATAAGCTAAATAGGTAAACCAAAATTTCAATTGGTATCAGAGCTAAGTCACTTGTTTTACCTTGGTTTTGACAAGGAAAGTGTGATCCGGTTTTACCA
>JAULKM010116461.1:0-21836 GCA_032355605.1 Rubia tinctorum | reverse complement strand
CCTTTCTTACTCTCCCATCTTTATCTGAACATTTGTGAAAATATTGCGCAAGACATGTTGATTCCAATCTTGTGAAGGGTAAATGGTATTGCTGCAAATTAATTCATCTCTTCACTTTTTTGTCACCTTCCAACGCTGTTACTGAAAATAGAGAAGTTTTCAACAATGAATATTGCAAGTCTGAGGACTGTTCTGATTTCTGTTGCTAAAGCAAATTAAATCACCCAGTACATGTTGGCTACTGATCAGCTGAGCTATACTCTCAGCTTCTGTTAGTTTTATCTTCTGGGTTTACAGCGTACGCTTATCAGTGATGGATGGTTGTAGTACTGAGGATCCTGACCGATGCCAACGCAGTAAAACGAAGGCGTTTTTTCATAACATATGCTGCTATTGGATGTATGATGATGAGGTTATGGAATGCTTCCATATAAATGGTTAAAGCAAGAAGGCTGCTATAATGATGGATCATTTTATTAGAGTTACTCCACAAGTTATAACCGAATGGAACCTATGGGTCATATAGATTAAGTTGCGTGCTAGATCAGATCAGATCAGTTCAAATGTCACATCTTAGGAAGGTATCCAGAACCAGAAATTCCTATCTTATAAAGCTCATGGAAGCAAGCATGCAAAACTGCATATGAGAGCTAAGTTACATGTGGGTTGTTAGAAGGGAGATGATGAAAGTTCATCATTTCAAGGTTAATAGTGCTAACAGCCCACGGCTTCGCATATGCTTGAAATCACCAGCCCCGTGACACAAGTAAACAATCACACCGTGAGTCACAATTTAATTTGGTGTTTCTATCTCAGAAATTTGTGCTAAAATTTTGGAAATTTAAGGGTGCAATGGGTCTAATTTTTTTTAAAAAACTAGGGTATTAATAAAAAAAATCATATATTAATTAACTAAAAAAATTAAAAATATATGTTCTCTCAAAAAAAGGTAGGGCAATTGCCCTACCTTGCACTAAGGTAGATCTGCCACTGCACCAACTCTACTAAAAAAAACCTACCCACCTCACGGACAACGATCCAAGGTGATCTCCACCCCCAAATATCCACAATCCTCACATTTAACACATCCCCTAGTTTCAAAACACCAACTACACATATTCTGCTATTGCAAGAGCAGGGACATAATACATAACATTTAAAGGCCGTTAGAAAAGATTTTTCACATTAACACCACCGGTAATATCCCGTGTCGAGATATAGTTACAATAGCACTAATTAAGTATGCAAAATACCCCAAAAAGAGGCTGTTACAATTACCTTAATATCGCAACATACCCCAATATATTAATGTCCGTTAGACCAGAGATATGAAACAAGACTTCTAGAAGCCTTTCGATAGCCCACATGCTAAGACCCTATTTGACCACCTTCTCCCTTGTGGATCTCCTCTAGTTTCCATCACATATGTAAATACACTTTGTCTCGTGTAGTACTGACAGCCCCACATACACCACATATGCTTCACGTTATAAGACTTATGGTCGACAATCGACCCACTATCTGAACGTCCTAGTTGCATACTCAGTAGGTAAACTCAGTACGCATAAGTCTGTAGGTCTTGTTTTAAGCCCTATACTTGTCGCTCTAAGCAACAAGTGCGAATCTCGTAAATAAAACTAGGCATAGTACTTACGGACTTAGAAATCTTAGCACGAAAATGATAATTCACTTCAGGATGTTCCTGCAACAATAGTTCGAGATCTCAAAACCTTTTCTCTACTTGGAAACATTGTGATTCCCCATGCTCAATCTGACTTTCCAGCCCTTCATACTTGGTTAACAGCCGCACCAAAAAATCTTGCTCCTCATCTTAACGCCCCCTCCATTCTTGAACCACTGCCATTAACTAACATCGTTCGACCTCCAATATTTCCCTCTTACCCAGCACCCGATTACCCAATTATCTTGCTCTGAAATAATAACCTCATTGCGATCAACTTCGTGAGACTTCTCTACCGATTACTTCCGCCATTTCTTTTCGCGCCACATAACATCCATTAACTCATTCTTCAACCTCCGGATCTCAAAATCTTTCCCAAACTGATGAGCGATATACTTATCTAATGACGCAAGGTTTTTCCCGAACCTTGACTTTCAACCCAGTAAACCTTAACATGAGTGCCCTCACCCGACTTCTTAACTTCAATAGCCACTTCTTCGCTTTCCACAGAACTCTCACACCCTTAGGATATTTATAAGCAGCATCCAAATCTAGTACACAAACTTTCACTGCATCGGCCAAGTCACTACTATATACACCATTAGGGTATCCCCCCATCATGGTTTGACCCCCCAAAACCAACCCCTTCCTTAAGCCTCTAAGGAAATCCAACCGTCAAAACCATAGCACCCACACCTAACACAAGTCATTAGAACATTGGGCGAAGGATCCTACTTGGAGGCCCCCCGTACCTATAAAACATGTAAATACCATTAAAAAGTGAGGAAAAAATATACTCCCTCTGTCCCACCTCAAACTGCACACTTACTATTTGACACTATTTTCTATCAAACTTTGACCGCATTTTTTAGTAGATATAAGTAATAATATTATCATGTATGATATTGCTGGATTCGTTATAACAAGTATTTTCTCAAAAGTAACTTTTTATTTGTCATTGTTATACGTAGTTAAACATATTAGCGGTTAGATAAGTTTCTTGATGAGCGTGAAAAAGATTATGTGCAATTTGACCTGGGATGGAGGAGGTATAAATATACTTACATGCATATATGGTTATTATAAATAATGTTACATTATCATAAATAATTCGATTGTTATACCATAAACATTGTTACATAAACCACTAGTACATCCATATAGCTAGCACACCTTACGGCTAGTCAATTAATCCTCGTCGATGGAACTTACATGAGACCTCATTCCCTCCCCTACCACGATAACACTAGCACCATACACCTTAGTCGTAATGTCAGCCCACAAATCACCACTAACCCTGCCAAGCTCGATAATAACTTAGCACAATTAATACACCTTGCACCTCTCTAACTCCCCCATAGAAGGCAACAAACCCATCTCAACCAGCAACCTGATTAGAGTGGAAAGGCACTGCCCCTCTCTTTCACCGTTCTAACTAAGCTCTCATCCACCACACATTTCGCGTTTCCAATGCTTCATGCAGAACACAATTTTCACCCAGACCAACAATATCCAGACCAGGATTCCGTTCACAAACACCTTAGCCATTTTAACATACATATCACGGAGTAATTATTGAAATGCATGTATCCCCATTAGCTTATCAACCAACAGACGGGGATAATCTGGATAACCAGGCCAACCCACTTAAAGGGTTCTAACTTCACCACGCAATACATAGTTGGGTGTGTCTTTCTCCTCGTAGAGGGAAAACATCCTCGTCAACTCAGTTTCCATCTCATCTCCAACTCTCACCTCCTTCCCTAATGTTGATTCAAGTAGCTCCAACTTGTCCGCATAATAAACGGCACGTTGAGCAGTGGTAGTCATGGCATTGCTCAACTACATAACATACACCCATTAGAATAATTAGAAGCAAACACATCTAACATAGGTCAAAACAAGTCAAGTATCTTCCTAGCCGACCCAACCGTGCCAGCAATCTTGCGAAGATCAATAGCAAACTCCCCCGATAGATTCTCAATGTTTACAAAAGCAGTGTCCCTCACTGCCATAGTAGCACCACCCTCTGATCTCATCTCTTGCAAAGATAATAAAATGTAAAAAAAATATAGCTCCACACTAAGAAAAATCTTGGCGTTACAACAAACCTGATTAAAACCAACTGGTATGGACACCCCCCTAGGTTGCAACTGAGCAAGAGCAACCCTGTAAGCCTCCAAAACAGTAATAATGTAATCCAGAACGGTCGAGGTAAGACCATACTGAAAATAAAGTTCATACACGCTGTAAAACCAAAAAAAGGTCTCTGCACCACATCACCGGTGCAGGGAATCCTAATCTCACAACTAGCAAAAAAGGGTTGATGCTCCCTCAACGCAACCACATCGGTTAAAGTAAGTACATCATTACTACTATCCCCCAACCATATTTCAATATTATTGAAGCAAAAAGCACAAAAATGTGTTTACCTTAACCCCTTGTAGTTAATGGGAAACACCACAGTAACCTCATACGCTCAATATAAGCGCAATACTTAAAGCAATTTTTTAAAGTGACAGTAAAAAATACAGTTGTTGCCAGCACCTTTACCGCCACTTTTACATTTCAAAATGTCCCTAATTCTTCGGGCACTAATAACCACCACCCAAGAAAGTCAGAGTTAAGAGCCCGGTCATACCTTCTCATGATTTCTACCCACGAAGTCACTTCTCGTTTCGCAGACAACATTTTATCAATCTAAAATACCATTACATTTGTCCTGTTAACCCAGCTCATATGTGTCATTTACTTATTTTGATAAAATGCTCACCCACTTAGCTCGCTGAAACCCCATGGCTTGAGGGCTTATGGTATACACCTCCCTAGTAGAGTGGAGTTCATTAACATTTTGAATAAGCAAACCAAATTGCCGAACACAAGTCACGATTCGCTAAGTCCGAGCTACACCTCGCCTCGAGAAAAAGAGAATCAATCACCTCAAGCACCCTGGCTAGACCACAATCCAGTGATAGGAAGCTCATAATGTGCACCAAAATCACGCGATTCACCAACTATAAATAAAAACGAGGAATAATGAAGAACGTAAGCAAATACTAGTAGCATATGGATAATAAGATCTTGACATGGGCGTCGAAGGGTAGTTACGGGGACTTCCCAAGGATTCCGTTTGTAGGTGTTTAGAGTAATCAAGCAAAGTCGTGCTGATTCGGGAAATTATACTGGCTTGGAAGGAATTCCCTGCATCACTAATAGTGAGCTTCGGCCAGACTGATAGGATTCCGCCCAACCATCATCAATGGGTACTGTGATGCTGAATGGGGGTACTGCAAGGTTTCAAAAAGACCACACTCTTGGATTCTGCATTTATCTCTTGGAGGTCTAAAAACAATCCATGGTGTCCAAATCATCAGCTGAGTCTGAAAATAGAATCATTTTGATGATTTCTTGTGAGATGAAGTAAATTACTTATTTAGCTCATGATCTTCATTTTCAGGTGCAGTTTCTTATACCATCTTTATCGGTGATCAATGTTCACCGGTTCGAAGTGTTGCTAATTAAATAGTGCTAAAGAATAGGAATGACGGGCCCGTTGTAAATGTGGCTTCCAACTCATTTCTTTTCTGTCATAGGCTCATAGCTCATTCCAACTCATGACTTTGATTGCGATTAACTATGCTCTATTTATGCCTAGATTTGATGCTGATTATTGTGACGCTTGCCAAAGCCTGCTCCACTGCTTTTTGAGACACTTGCGGAGCTGATGCTGATGGAGCGGCTAACATGATTTCACTACTGATGTGTGCTCCCACTTCTTATTTGGAAATTAGGAGTTCAAAAGAGGTCTGATGCTCAGAAATCTATAGTACATGTTTCTGATGCTCCTCTTTTCCTTTTTAGTTAGGCATCCTTTTGCTCAGGTCCAATAATTCTTGGACGGATCGAATTGCACTTTATTGTAATAATTTCTGGAAATGGTTAGAGGAGCCGGTATAGTCCTCCACTCATCAAAATGAATGTTTTGATTAAAAAAAAAACTCAACCACCAGCTTGTGCCACCTACTGGTCTCTTGGGAGAAATGGCCGTTAGGCGTCATTTCAATAGTCGCAATCTTCCAGATTGTTATACAAATTGATAATAACAAACTTGATTCCACCATGAAATTTCTTCCGCATTTTTATTTTCTCTAAATGTAAATCTGATTTTAACCAGATCCTGTGAACATTTGGTTGTTTTGGAATTCTTTTGGTTGTTAAAGGGAAAATATGGTTGTGGATCACAATGGTTTTTTTTATAAATACATTACACCATTTTAATATCTGATGGGTCGTTTTTCTACCAAATAAATCTGCTAACTTATCAGATTTAAATTCAAGTATAGAGTAAGCAATGTCAATCCCACAGTGAATAGTGTGAACAAATTCGTATTTCTAAAGATTCAATTGTTGGTTAGGTATCACGCCTTAATTTGATGGAGAATATAATCTATTGACTAAGAAAACAATAAAACAAAACTATGAATGCAAATAAACACAAATACCAATATGAGAATGTATTCCGGCAACAGGTAAATCCAAATTAACTAATAATTTATATGATCACAAGCGCAATAATAAATCAATCCGCATGAACCAACCAGTTGTTAACTGCCGAGAATCAGCCACAAGACACAGTCCAATTTTTTCTTACTTTATCGATAGCCAGCAAGAATCAGCTATAAACTGACTACTTCTCTAACTAAAATATACTCTAGCAAGAATCAGCTATAAACTAGATTTTATATTTTAACAACATTAAGAACCAAAAAAACCCAATTCAGATAATTCATAATCAGATCAGCTGTCACAATTATCCACCCATTGTTCCCACTACCTGCTGCTAGTTTCGACACTATTTAAATTTACCCACTAGATAAAGATAAATAGCGGAATTTAATTGGGACTATTCCAAATAACTCAAGGTTGATCAAATTTTAAGAAATTCAGAAATAAAATGTACACAGAGAACAATCAGGAATCCATACAAATCAATTATCAAGAACAATTAGACCTCATATATAAATCATAGTTAATACTTCATTACCCTAACTCGGAAAAGAGATTTAGCTATTAAACATATTAAAAATAATCAAACTAATAATAAAATAATACATAATATAAAAAAATAAAAAATAAGACTATGATTATTATGAAAGAAACGAAATCATCCAATGCAGATGATTAAATAATTATGCACATTCAAAACGAAAGTACAGATGCGCCGCGGTTCCAAAGTACTGGGAAAGAAAATTAAGCTACGCTCCAGCCGTCTCCCCCTTAAAATAAAGCTGTGAGTGGGTTTTTATAGTTTTTTTTTTTACAATAGTCCTAATTATAAATCCAACTAGGAGAAGGAAATTATTATTAGGCAAATTAATTTGGTTTTCATATTGGGCCTTCTATTTTTTAAATTAATTTTTTTCACATGAACTCAATTGAACCCAAATTCTTCGTAGCAAGATCTAATTACTTTTGAGAATCATTATGGAATAATGTCTCATATCCCTCCTCAGAAAGTAAAATAAGAACATTTTTTATTGGAGCACCCTACCCCATTAAAAACCTTACCGGGAAAACTCTGTGGGAAAAAAGCACGGTTAAGGGAAAAAGAGTACTCCATCCGTCCCATCTCAAACTGCACACTTACTATTTGACACTATTATCTATCAAACTTTGACCGCATATTTGAGTAAATATATAAGCAAGAATAATATCGTATGTGACATTGTTGGATTCGTCATAACAAGTAGTTTTTGAAAAGTAACTTTTTGTTTGCCGTTATTATACGTAGTTAAACATATTAAAAATTAGACAAGTTTTTCGATGAGCGTGAAAAAGATTCCATGCAATTTGAGCTGGGATGGAAGTAGTATAAAGATTACAAGTCAGAGACATACAATGTATCTAGACATACAATGTATCTGGACATATCAATCAAATCACAATCAAATCTCAATAATATCTAATCTACGATATCGTTTATCCTAACACTCCCCACAAGCGAAGCGTTGGGTTAGCCGAGACGCAGAGCTTGGATATGAAGAACTCAAACAGAGAGCGAGAGAGACCATTGGTGAAAATGTCTGCAACCTGAAGAGATGTCGGCACATGACGAACACGTAACTTCCCAGAGGCAACCAATTCCCGAACAAAATGGTAGTCAATATTAATATGTTTCGCGCGCTTGTGAACAACCGGCTTCTGAAGCAGGAAAATAGCGATGTTATTATCACACAACAAAATGGGTGACTCAGAAAGCGGAAAATGCAAATCCTGAAGCAAATGAGAGAGCCAAACAACTTCCGCCGCAGTGTTAGCCAATGCATGATATAACTGGATCGAGAGACAGTAGGCTGCTTTTTGGCACTCCAAGAGATCGAGAGACCTCGTAAAGAATTTGTTGCAGTATTACATCTTTGCATACGTGGATGCTCCGGGATATCAGAATCTCAACATTATCAGCACAGGCATACTCTGCAGGATCATTCTCAAGAAAGAGTTGAGTAACGTCCAGTGGGCTGCATTCATTTTATTGTGCGCAGGATGCACCACTGCTCAACTTGATCCACGTTCTGATCGCGTTCTTCAAACTCCGCTTCAAGGTTGGCTGATGGCAATTGTGATGGCTCTTCTCAGTGGCTTTGCTGGAGTCCTCACGGAGGGTACCATGAAAGAAACACCCTCGAGGAATATTTATGTGCAAAACTTCTGGTTGTATGCGTTTGGTATGATCTTCAACGTGATGGCGATACTAGTACAGGATTTTCAAGCTGTGGCTACCAGCGGATTCTTTCGTGGCTATTCTCTGATTACTCTTCTCATGATTCTCAACCAGGCACTGAGCGGGATCGCTGTGTCAATGGTCATGAAATACACTGACAATATTGTGAAGGTGTAGATGTAGTCAACATCAGTTGCCATGCTGCTCACAGCCATTGTGTCCGTCTTCTTGTTTGGATTCCATCTCTCCATTGCTTTCTTGCTCGGTTCAATTGTTGTTTGTGTCTCAGTCTATCTCCACAAGAAGGATGGAGGAATCCGCAAGCAACGTTCCTGTCCAATTGATCTTATTTGGTGCTGAATTTAATGTATCGGTGTTGAATTTAATTTATTGGTTTTGAGTTTAGTTTATTTGTGCTTAATTGAATTATTGGTGATTTATTTTATTTTTCAAAAAATTGAAAAGAATGACTTTCAAAATGATGTCCTACTCGTAACATATTTTACTTTAAGACTTACTCTGTATTACTCAACCAATAACTGTCAAAAACCCAAATAAATATTTATTTATTAGTTTTTCTTTCAATGCTGAGTTTATTGGTGCTAATTTTAGTTTATTAGTACTGAATTTATTTTATTAGCGTCGAGTTTAGTTTATTAGTGTTGGATTTAATTTATTGGTGGTGAAATGTACTGAAATTAAAGATAGATAGTGCCTTGCTCTGCTAACATTTGTTGAGTAGTCTCGTCACTACAACAAATTAGACCTATCGTAACACTATCCTTACAACACTTATTAAAAATGTTACAATGCCTTATAAAGTGTTATTTAAACATTCGAAAAGTGTTACATAAATTTTAAAAAGTTGGGAAAAGTGTAAAAATGACCCTATAAGATTGAGAAAGTGCAGGAATAACCTTGTAAAATCTGAAAGTGCAGAAGTAACCCTCTAAGATTGAGAAATAGTGCAGATATACCAAAATTGCACTATTCCGACATTGACCTGCTAAATTCAGGCGTTAACCTAATATTAAAAGACAAAAGTACTCCTAAACTTAAAACTAAAAAGCCAGTGACCAAATTACCCCTAGGGTTCTTATTCTTCATCTTCAAGACTAACTCCAACACGGCCGCCACGGCCGCCACCACGGTCGTCGACGACTACCGAATTTCGAGTCTTACAGAAAATTTCTAAATTTATTCATATACTTTTCCGGATCTGGATTATGCTGTCGTGGGCTTCGCTCACGTCTCCAATTTTCTGCTGCCTCCATCCAACAATTTCTATTCATATACTTTGTCGGGATCTGGAGTACGCCGCCGTGGGCTTCGCTCCATCCCTGTCCACCTTCGTCCACCCCCATCCATCACCGCGTCCACCAAGCTCATTTTCGTCCACCCCTCCCCCCGCCATGCACCACCACATCCGCCACTATATCCACCACCCCTCCTCTCTGGTTATCACTACCACAGCCCCCACCACGCCACCACCACCCCTTTCCTGAATCTCGCCGCCACATCCACCATAACCCCCGCCGCGCCACTACCACCTCTCTCCGGGATCTCGCCACCTCAACCCTGCCACCACCGCGACCACAGTCTTCATCGCGCGCCACCACATCCACCACCACCCCTCTTCTGGTTCTCGCCACTACTGCCCCTCTCCACCCTTCTTCTCTTTCCACCGTCACACAAACCACCAATTCTCGCCACACAACCCGCTTGGAGTAACCCAATTCGCCTAAACCCCGTCGGAGATAAAAGAATCCATCGCCGAAGGCAGACTTTAGGCAGTGAGAAAGTAAACGGGTTTGGGAGGGTGGTGACGGCAGGACGGACAACCCAAAAAATGGGTATAATATTTTAATTCAGGATAAAGTTGTATTTTTCTATTTTTTAAATTTTTTTAAAATCAGGGGTATAATGGTCATTTTAATATTTTCCGGCCAAATTTAGGTTTTAGGGTTAAATTGGCACTTTCATAGAAAACTTAAGGTTATATTTGCACTTTCAAATTTTACAAAATTATATCTTCATTTTCGAACAAAACATAGGGCTAAAAATGCATTTTTTTCTAAAAAGTTTTACATTAGATCTAATGTAACATCACCTAAGGTAATACTTGTCAAAGTGTTGCAATATGTTCAACTTAGTATTATTAGCGCCTAAAGTAACACCTTTACAAGTATTATCTTAGGTGTTGTTGCATTAGATCTAACGTAACACTTTTTAAAGTTTATGTTACACTTTTCAAAATTTATGTAACACTTTTCAAAGGTTTATATAACAATTTATACGCTATGGTAACATTTTTAATAAGTGTTGCAAGAAAAGTGTTACATTACCCTTAGTTTGTAGCAGTGCGTGGAAGTTATTTGCCAAACCTCTTCCTACACCTCTTATACCTTTTTATGAGAAATTCTCATGAAAGACGGGTTGTCAATAAATATTTTTATACATACTAATGCCAAAAATTAAAGAAAACATAATTTGCCTTGTCCCAACCTAAAATTTAAATTGTCTACAACCTTAACAAATTAAAGATGTAAACCATGATCATAGATATCCTTATCGCATAACGTGAGCTAGAGATTAGACCATGTACAATGGTAATCCCGCTCTAACCTCGCTCTAAGCTCGCTCTTGCGGTTTCAGTTCATTAAATAATTAATTTTTTTTATCACCTCAGCAATTGAGCCCGAAACTAAATCACTCCATTTTCCCCCCACAGTAGTTGAGACCACTTTGAGTCCACTTCATGGACCCCCCTTAATTCTCTCTATCCTACTCATTAATTTTACCTAATATTTAATTTAAATAAATTTACCAAACAAAATAAATTGTAATGTGAAATTTAATAATACACCTATAATTTTTTATTTGGATTTTGTTATTTAAAATTTAATTTTCGAAATTAATTTCAATTTTTGAAATTTATTTTATGAACTATAATTAAAAATAACCACATATTTTTTTTAAAGAATGTAATTTTAATTTTTAAAAAGATTCAAAATTTAATTTAGATTTAAAAAAATAAAAATCAGATTTTTTGCAATTGTTTCCATTTTTAAAGATTTTTAGATAGCACAAAAATAATTCAAGAAATTTAAAAACTATTTTTTAAAATTTCATTTGGAACACGTGGCACCACCAGATTGGGTCACGTTTCCCAATCAGCTTAATTTTTTTTAAAAGTAGGGGGAGGGGACATCGGTTCCACGTGGCCCAATCGTAGGGTGCTATGTGACACCCTTGGTAAAAAAAACAAGCGCCGCAACTGCCATGACCCATGCACGTGGGTGCTACAGGCTTGCGGTTATTGAGCACAAGCTCAATTCGATCTCGGTTTGGGCTCAATTAAAAAATTGAGCTCGTTCCGAGCCCCTCGTTGTACTATAACAAACCCCAAGCAAAAATGTACAAAATAGGGATTTTATTGATGATTATTGGTTTACAGTTAGAACGAAGAAGAAACGAGAAAGGAAGAAGGATTTCAGAGAGGGTTTTGGAAGCAAGAAGAGCTACTAGAACAGATCAAATTCACACACCGAATCCTCTCTCTCTCTCTCCCTTCAACTACATCTTATACTTTCCCCAACTGAATTTATGAAACTAACTATCCTAACAGAATTGGAGCTAACTGCTCTCAACATCCTTCATGCGTTCCTCCTGAGCTGCTGCTTATACTGAGCTCGAACCGTGGCAAATCCCGCTTTTACCCTTGTATATTTGGAATGTGTAACATACCCCTCCTCTAGAAGCACAACTTGTCCTCAAGCTAAACTTAATTCTGGAAATTAGGAAACTGGTTCTTGATCAAGTTACCGTCTTCCCAAGAGGCTTCCTCAAATGGAAGGTGTCTCTATCGAACTAACCATTAGATCACTTGTCATGAACCTATATTGCAAACTCTCCTCTGCAAAAAAATTTCTGGTTGAAGTGGTGGTATGTCTTCTTGGTCAGAAGTTGGAATGTGAATTATAGCAGTAGGCATAGGTCCCTGATGAAGTTTGAGAAGCGAAACATGGAAAACTGGATGAATCTGAGTTGGTGGTGGAAATTGAAGCTTATAAGTCACTGCACCAACATTTTGAAGAATTTGAAAAGGACCAAAATATTTTGGTGAAAGTTTCATACTGGTTATGTGAGCAACCGATCCCTGTCTATATTTCTGTAGCTTGAGATAGACAAATTCTCCAACTTGGAAGCTTCTATCAGTTCTTATTTGATCCGCATTAGACTTCATCCTTTCATGTTCCTTTTTTAGATGATTTTGCAATAACAACATCACAATTGGGCATCATTCTGATTGTGTGTCGGGAATAGCTAGTGTAATAAACAAGGTTTTTGGGGAGAGGGTGTTGTCTAAAAAAATACTAAGCATGCAATTCACAAGAATAAACTATATTATACTAAGCCTTGGGGACATTTGTTTAACATGATTGGTAGAAGACTTTGATCTTAAATTCTATCAAATACAAGACGTATAAATTTATCCCAATGTCTATGTCACATAGTATTGTTGAAAGTCAACACTTCCTGTTCCTGTCACACAAAGGTGCCCACATCATTCTATAAACACCACCTATGTACTTAAGAAAGCGCGTCAAGCGGTTCAGCCGTTATGCCCTCCTATTTACCCTAAAGAATTACATCACGGGCCTCCACTATGAAATATTCTCCCTAGGCCTATATAGGCAAAGGGATCGGCGTCTGATGATGACTCTAGGGTTGAAACGACGATGATCGCTATATTACAACCCTAGTCACCTATTGGGGTACAATCTTCCAATCTATTTGGATCAGCTCATAAGAATGGTGCTCAAGGCTTATATGAATACACTCACATAGTCGACGACTCACAAACACACAAATATCCTAATAAACACTCCCAAGGGGACAAACGTGCCTAGCACCATACACAGATAACTAGTGTGTATCATAGGATATATAACACGCATTTCACAAGAACGTAAAGGTTAAATCAAGCATGATATTTGTAAGCACAAAAGGATAAGAGAACAAGAATCTCACAAAATCTCTACCAAATCATGAATAAAAATTAGATCCCCAAGAAAATAAAACTACTCTACTACTAACATATCCATGGCATTCATTGAATTGGATGTTGTGGATCTAAGAAACTAAGGGAAGAAAAGGAGAAGAAGAACTCTAGAGAGAGAGAGAAATTATCCTCTTCCTTTCTACCAGCCAAGAAAATAAAATTGACATTTTGCCTACTTTTTTAATCCTAGAAGACTAAAGGCTACTTATATAGGAGACAATAAATGGGCTTCAAAAGGACCAAGTTTGGAAGAAACCCTAAGGGTTCCACTAGTGAAACCCTAAGGCCCCCACTAGTGCCACATTGGCACGAGCCTTTCAAAAGCACACAACCCGTAGATTAGAGCCACTCCCCAGGCATTCTGAGCGCACAGCCCGTGCAAAACCACGCGGTCTGCGGACTAGAGTTTTCATCTTTTGTTCTTAACGTGCGGGCCGTGAAAAGGCTTGCGGGGCACAACCCAGAATTTTGAGTCTTGACCTTCAAGGTGCACAAGCTGTTCAAAAGAACACGAACTGTGTCAGTATTTATCGGAACAACCTTCTTGGTTGGCACGGTTTGTGCAAAGGGGCACAACCGTGCCAGTCTTCACAATCTTTCAGGCTTGGCTTTTTCCTTCTATCTTATTTGCGTCGCTAAGGATGAACCGTTAATCCAATTTGGGAGTTCTTGTAGTCTATTTTATAGTGCTCGAAAAGAGGAATCCAACAGTACCAACGCTGGACACTGATTCTTCTCGAATAGTTCTCAAAAATCTGTACAACTCCCAGATTACAATTTATCCGCTTCTTTGTCTTCCTTCTTTGACCCTTCTATCTTTTACCACGCTTTGACTCGTGGCCTTTAGTCTTCTACCATCCTTGTGAATGACCTTCTACGATCTACTACCATTCTAGCAAATGACCTTCACTAAACTATTCCAAAGTACTTATGAGCAATCTACAAATAAGCTCAAAAAATAGAATCTAGATGCTCATAAGAATATAGAATCCATTAGGTCTAAATAAGCTACATAATGAGGGATTTAGATAAGAAAACCAACAATGACCATCCAAAACTCTTGTAATGTAAACTCTCTTAAATCTAGCAATCCAGCATACAAAAGCTACTAAAAGATGTGCTAAATGAATTAGGAAACACATGCTTCTAGGTGCACATAAAGAAGAATCATACATCGTTTTCTTTCCCTAGACTATTCTCGTCCCCATCATTCTGCTATGACTGAACCCCATCCTGGGGTGTTGCTTCCTCAAGAACCTCTCCAGCATTACCCTTCGGATAAGGCCAAAGGCATCGATGTCAGACGGATGAATATGATAACTAAGATTAGGAATGGGGATCTTCCAGGCATCGTCATTATCATGCTTAAGGGACTTGAGCTCATCAACAGAGAAGACATTGCCCAGGCCCTTCAGGTGATCCAACAAAGGGAGCTTCGATCCCTTATCCTGGATGGACTCCGACCAGAGGAAATGTAGCTCATCCTTTGCCTTGTCATCAATGATTTCTTGAGAGCACGCGGGAGGGAAAGCTTTTGGCCAACTTCATGCTTGCCTTGAGGAGCTTGTAGAAGTAGTCGCAAGCTCCTTATGTAGGGATACAATAATTTCATCCATCTCCTTAAAACGACATGCAATTTATCTGTCTCATCTCTTGATCTATTGTTGAATGATACCCTAAGCAAATCTATCAATTCCAATCACCTTTTCATTTTCTTCACTTTGCTGGCACACCCAACAACAAGTTGAGTGGCCCTGGTTAACGCCTCACCAGCTTATAACATTACACTAAAGTTAATAACATAGGATTGAGACCCCAAAACTGTTGTTTAGGAAACCGACATACCTATCTCGCAGAACCATCAACTATAGTTAAACCACAGGAAGTCTTGGCAGTTGAAACAATCAAGCTGTCATGGTTTTTTAATCAACTTAGGGGGACCATTTTAAAAAAAAAATCTTCTACATTGATCATACGCGCCCATGATTTTCCCTCAAACAACCGACTTCATTACAGATAACAGATGTGCTTGCATTTGGATCATGAGATAACGGTTTTGTTAAGACACAAAGCCTTGCGACTGCAAAACAAATCAACCTTCAATGAAATAGAATAAGTGTGAATTGAAAATTTTAAATTGGTAAATACCTTGCCAACCATTAAGGCACCCTATTTCTACAACGTTAGCGCACACTTCCCTCGGGAAATATAGTTTTTTCCTCCACTTAGCCCTTGATTCAGGTCAATGTTCTCATTCCATAGTGGGATTGTTCCTTCGTCTATACATCTCAAACGTAGGAATTTATCTTCCCAATCTCCATAATCATCATGAGAGATTCTTACAGTTTCAACACTTTCAATAACTAACTTGAAAGATACCAATAACTCACCTACATCCATTTCATGTAACCTATAGTAAGTAATAAACAATGACACACTGAAATCAATGGCAATTTCACGAAGAAAAATATATTCAAAACTAGTCAGTATGGCTACTCCCTGAGGATGTATCTGAGCAAGAGCAACACCATAAGCCTCCAAAACGCTCATAAAATAATCTGGTATAGGGAGTGACAAACCAGACACAACTAACATGAATATACACTAAACATATCAAGCGGCAGCCTCATCACGATATCGTCAGTAGGAGGAATTATAATCTCACATGAAAATAAAAAAAGAATGATATTTTATTTTTAGTATAGCTGAATCATCTAGAGTAAGAACACTATTCCAATGCGACATTTTTTTTAACATGACGGTCGAAAATATACAATCGGATAGATAACGGCTAGTACGCTACTGATTGGTTAAATTCTGAACCACTTTTATAATTGAAAAATTACCTTACATTCTCGGTACACTAACAACGACCTCCCCAAAAGGGTAAGTTTAAAATGTAGTTATACTTTCTCATTTTTATCCAAGCAACTGCATACTCAGTTGGCAATATCTTACTATCATTCTGTCAATATACTCAGCTAATGTATAAAGCTCAAACTATATATTATTCTAATTAAACTTCATTTTTTACATAGATATATGGAGAAAAGATATTTTCCTAAACTTTGTTTACAACTAATTGAACCACGATTAAGTTAAAAAGAAAGAGTGTGTCTCTTGACATGCGGGTGAAATTTGGGTTATAAACTATTTGGATAAACTCAAACACTTATTTTATGTTTTACTTTAAATATATAATGCTTGTAATCAAAAGTCAAATGTTTCACTTGCGGTTACTGTAGAGTATAAACCTCAAATTTCATATTATTCTAATTAAATTTCATCTTTTCATATACATATGGAAAGATGATCATTTCCAAAACTGTGTCTATAACCAATTGAACCACGATTAAGTTAAAAGGAAAGGGTGGGTCACCTGACATGCGGATTGTCCATAAGCTTATGGACGGTCCATTATATATATTTTTACTTATACATTGCTTTTGTTAAATTACATACTAAATTTAGAAGAAAAAAATTGTATTTTTTATTTTCATATTCAAATACACATTATTACTTGTTTTAACATTTAAAATGTAGAGTCCGTCTCCTGAAAGACGGTCTTTCCATAAGTCATGGAAATATCAAGGTTTAAAGTGTAAATTAGAAGAAATGAAGATAAAATTTTCGGGTTGTATGATCCGGGTTATAAAATTTATAACCACTACACGTTGCATAATAAAATTTTAATATTGCAACAAAGACCTTATACCTTTTATTATTATAATTAAATCCCATCTTTCCATAAGCATATGGAAAATCCATTTTCCCAAGATTTTTCCTAAATATTATATATAAAAAATAAAACTTCAAGATAAGTTAATTTAATTTATAATCATATAAAAATGCCAAAAATTCCAAAATCAAATCCAAATAATTAAACATCAATTATAAAATATAAAACATCAGCTTAAATTAAATAAAAATCACACAAAATGGTAAAAATCCAATATGAAATAAAAATAGTTAAACATCAAATATAAAAAAATCAAAGTGAAAATAAGATTGTTATAAATCATATACAAATATTAAAAATACTATAAATTAAAATAGTTGAACATCAAATAATAATGCTAAAAATAAACGTTAAATTACAATAGTAAACATCAGACAAAAATATTAAAATGCACATCAAATTATAATAGATAAACAACAAATAAAAATACTATAACACACATTAAATTTGAATAGATCAATTCAATACACTAAAGAAACAAAAACAAAATACTTAAATACACATTGATTTTAAAACATCAAGTGTCACATCAAAATTTGACATTGATATCAAAATAATAAATCATCAATATTCAAATTTTAAAAAACAATTTACACTATTGAAACATCAAAACGTACATAAAAAGATCTATAAGTAAATTAAAAGAGATATCAATATTAACTTCTGAAACAAAAGTTGAAAAAAATAACGCATTGATCAAAATAAAAGTATAAATTAAAAATTAAGATGTAAAAATAAGTAAAGTGTGAAAACTTTAACATATGAACACAATATTTACATTAAAAGTTCAAGATTTAAGTTTATACACATGATTTTAGTAGGAAAAAAGACTTCTGGTACAACATCACAACGTTTGGTTAAAACATCAAGTGGCGAAATTGAAACATCAAGTCTGGTAGTAAAAACTAGCGCATTGTGCGAAAATGAGAAAAAACTGATTTACGAATTTCTCTGACCCGGATCTTGACTCGTGAGATTGTTATGACCCGGAATCATTAATTCCACAATTATTTATGCTCAACACCCCCAAAAAGTGGTATTTGCACTCAGATCCCTCCTTCCCCTCCCATTTAAAAAAATTATATTTGACATTCCATCTCTAATTAAACTTCATTAAATTACACATTAATCATTGGTTTTGTTGCGAGACGGTCTCGCACAAGACTTTATCTTATTGGAGATCGTTAAAAAAATCTGTGTAGAATAGGCTGGGACGGAGAGAGTATTATTAATAATTGTATACATTATATTTGTGAAATATATTTAAATTCACTTCAAACTCGATAACGTCAGGGTTCGAATTCTATAATTACATCATATATTACATTTTTAAATAAATGATTTAATTCACACGCACTATTATTTAATCATAATTAATTATTAATATGTAATATAATAATTTAACCGTTATCTTCTTTTAATTATTTTTGTTCAATTAAATTTTATTCAGTTCAATTTGATTCAGTTCAGTTCAATTTGATCTTGTTCGGCTGGACTAAATCCACTTCAATTTACTTCAGTTTAATTCAGTCATGTTCGGTTAGACTAAATCTACTTCAATTTGCTTCAGTGCAGTTTAGATAGTGTGATTCGTTTCACTTCAGTTTTATTCAGTTGGGTTCATTTTGATGCAGTTCATTTTTATTCAATTAAGTTCAATTTGATCTAGTTCAGTTTAGTTTGATTCGGTTTGGTTCAGTTGTTTCCGTTCCATTTAGTTTAATTTAGTCAATTTGATTTATTTCAGTTCAATTTGACTCAGTTAAATTAAATTCAACTATTTTCAATTAATCTCAGCTCCAATCAACTCAACTCAACTCTTCTCAGATCTTCTCAACTCTTCTCAACTCCAATAAATTAATCTCATCTCAACTTATACTCATTTCATCTGAACTGGTCATGGCCCAACACCACTATATTGCTAGATACCATGCTAGTATTTTACTTTCCTAACACTAATAAGGGTATTAACAATCAACAATCCCCTGAAAGCATTGCTCAAAATCTTTGTAATTTTAAGTAAACCACAACAAAAACCATAAAAGACGAGATTTTACTCAACAGCTCCCTATTTATTTTTTACTCAACCACATCAAAAACCATTGAGAGATGTTATCTATTTAAAATCACCATCATGCCAAGCAACTGCGCTCATCTATAATGGAACTAGAATGCAAGACATTTGAATGTGGTTGACGAAGGGCACTTCAGTAAATAAGTTGAAGTTTGGTGGCATTTGCAAGTTTCATTTCTGAGCTTCCAGATCATGGCCGATTCTCCTCTTCCATCACTTCAGTGATTTCTTCCCTCAATCTCGCGCGTGTTTTCCGTGATGGGATGGGATAGAAAGAATTTCATATATCTACTCTTCTTCTTCTCCTACTACTATACTTCTATATCTGGCTTGCTGCGTTCAATTTCTTCTCCTCTCTGCTTCCTGCTTTCGGCTTACCGGACGGTAAATGGCCAGTGGATACTACCTTTGAAGACAACGTCTTCTCTCCTTTTGTATTTTTGTCAGTTGCCTCACTTTCCCTAATCCCTCAGTCTCCGGTTATCTCCTTCTTTCACCTGCTTGCTTCAGACGATCCACTGGTATGTGTCCTTCTCCTTCTCCCTCTCCCTCCACGTGTCTTTGCTTAACACGACTCAGCTTTCAATTGCACTTTTTATTCTCACTTTCTACAGTTTCACTTCTCAATTTTCCCTCCTCAGTTTCGTCTACACGTGATGAAAGAATTGATTTTATATCTTTCTATTTTTCTTTCGATTCGTTGGTTTTTTCTTCAGTGTTTCTCTTAGTGTTTTAAACAATTTTTTCATTCTGTTAAAGTTTCTCCTACATATTAGGTGCTTGATGTATTGTTCAAGAGACTTTTTTGATACTGTAGTTAGATTGTGGATGATATACGGGTTACAAGAGACTTTTAGGTGTTTGATGTTTTGCGCATATTAGGTGTTTGATGTTTTGCACAAGAGACTTTTTTGATACTGTAGTTTGATGCACTGCTTCCTGCTTTCGGTGTCGTGCAATCCCGAAACCTTTACTCTTGATAAGGTTTTGGTTCTTTTAGTTTTTACTTATATGTTACTTATTGTTAGTTGACATTAGTGTAGCATAGCTGAAACATGTGAAAAGAAAAAAATTGAGAAAAATAGTTAAAACAATGCAACTAGGAAAATTAGTACTGAAAACTCTACATTTTCATTTGAAAGAAATGTTGGACTGATGGCAGATGCATAATGTGGAGGTGGTTTCGTTTAGGCTTTTGGTCCAACATCACAACAAAAGGACTTGTATGAACATGTTGTGTGTCTAATTGTCTCAAGTGTTAGAAGCCTATAACTGCACATTTTTCGCACATGGTTGTATTGGGACAGGAGAGGCTTATGTAGTATTTTTTTCTTTTGTAGTGAGGGATAACATACCAGTGCTTTCCTGGGATTGAACACAAGTGATTGAGCTCAAGGTAATTATAAAGGCCATTCATTTCAATTGTTGATTCTTCTTCTGGTCTGCCGCTTCTCTCTTCCTTTCAATCGACCCTGACTGAATTTCAAAATTTAATTCATATTTTTTCCCCAGAAAATACCTTGTTCATTTGAAACTCTGAATTTGCAGTTGATCCTAAAATACTATTCATAATATCTTACTACTTCAAATAGCAAGCATGAATAAATAGATGTACATTTGGATTTAGTTGCCTTGTAACCCTTTGTATCTACATATTAATGCCCATTCTGGAGGAGCAAACTTTCTTGACTCAAAAAAGGCCTTGTTTATTTATTTCCTCATTGTTTCTATTATTCTTAGTATTATTAGTGAGCTCATAGTGTTTCAAGCTTTTGGGTATTTCTTGTTCTTCCTCCCCTGTTCATCTTGAGGTGGTACACCTAACGGGGTCTTTTTCCCAATGTATGTTTGACCTCCTTATTTGCATATGTAATTTGTGGTTTTCCTTCTTCTGCTGCATTGCCAAGTATGAGGCCTTGATTGAAAGGTTCTGATCAATTGAATGTGGGGTAATTGGTGAGGCCATCATCAAATTTGAGCCCAAAACTGTTGTCTCTGTGTTTTTGCTTATTCTCTGTGTTTTGGCATGTTATTTCAGTACAATGAAGAATTAACGTTGTCTTAAGGCTAACCCTTTATTTCAGCTAGAGACCTTAAATGAGGTAAAACTTCCTTTAAAAAAATCATTGTAGTTTGTAACGTTAAAGTTATATTAAAATGGTGAAATGAGATAAATAATATGAAATAGAAAGAGTAACCATGCAAGGCCCCTATCCTTGAAGAGTGAAAAACTTGATTTCCATAAGAGTTGTGTTTCACTTGTAAATGAAGTTTAGAGTATAAAATAAAATTTCATGAGTCTTGGATGGAAAAACTCCACCCAAGTAGCATATAGCATAACATTGCATCATTTACTTCTATTGTTTTGGCTATCCATGATCTTAATTTCTCCAACTGCCAGAGACAAATGTATGTTGGTCATTAATATAAGTTTTATTTTGCATTTTGCAGAACATTCGTCAGCCGCGTAATTACTGGATATCTTCCTGGTCTTGTTCTGCAAATGTTTCTGGTTTTCGTGCCACCTATAATGGTTATGTTATCCTCAATACAAGG